>KV417315.1:8781-93228 GCA_001630345.1 Calocera viscosa TUFC12733
GCTCGGCACTGGTGAAAGGGAGGCATTTTCGGCATCAGTCCCTGAGGGACTGATGTCACTCCTTTCGGTGCGTCAAGCACTCCCCCTAGGACCCTATTCCGCGCCCAGTGCCTCTGATCGGCTGTGCGCATCTTGTACACGGGATAACGTTGTTGAAGGTCTCACCTCATGACTAAAGCTGCTGATACGAGTCAATACATTATGCGCCGTTCCAACTGCAAGGGAAGAAACCTAGGAGCGCTGCAGTCGACTACAAACACTCCGAGACTTCCAGGGTGCGCAGCATAAAAGGGTGCTTCTGCACCAGCCGCGACGTGCCTAATGGAACGGCCTCACGTGCGCGAGTGACTCGCTACTCGGCGGAGCTTGGAACTCTCAACCTGGAAATCTGGTGTGTGCTGCTGAGCCTGAGCAGGATAGCCACACTCTCCCGCCTTGCCGCCTCTCAGTCAAGATACCAGTACAAGGGATGTCCCAACCCCTCTCAACGCATTCCGCCCACCCGCCCGTCCTTCTCCTCCCACACCTCCGACTCCGCCCAGCACCCGCCAAACACGGAGAAGATCATCAATGCGTACGAGGCGGACCAGGAGCGGATCGTCAATGTCCTACCTCGCACGCTAGGGCAGGTACGTGCTACTCCCTCCTGTCTTCTTTGTTGTTGTTTCCACCCTCGTCCCCTGGCAGGATAGTAATGAGCATATGAAGCGCCCACATCCTGTCCCTCCTCTGCCACGCGTGGGACAACCTGTCTGAGTTCACTACGCATCTCGCGGGTGAAGAAACATTGCGGCAAGAGCGTTCCCACATCATGGACAAGCTGAGCTGGAACTTTCCACGCCGGAAAGAGAGTCCTGCCAGTCCTGATGTGGGAGATGCTTGTACCGCTAGGGCAGAAACAACCCGCTGGGTCGTAGGCAGTACCAACAGCCGAGAGCAAGCAAGCAGCACCAGATGGGAGGATATTCCGTGCAAAAGCAGGGACACATTCCCTGAAGAATGGCAAACATATAACTCAGGTTGTCACAGTGAAAGCCTGAGTTCACGTCCGCTGATCGAAGGAATGAGACCAAAGCCCGGCTTGAGATCGTGAAAGCACTAGGCAGCAAGAGCGACACGCCGTCGTCCACCTATTCCCATTCGATATCGATGTCACCTGGTGCCAATAGCAAAGCGCAGGACGAATATCGAGAAGAGAAGGAGGAAGACGGCGTGTTGCGTCCAGCACCGGACTTGTGAAGCGGGACCATAAGGTAGGTGCGAAAAAGGAAGACGCCCACATCACCACGCTCTGAAAGCATCAACCAAGTTGGTTGAAGTCACAGCCGCGTGTGCACGTCGACCCGTATCACCCTAGAGCAGCGGAGTAGTTGAATAATAAACCAGATGCAGAGACGGACAGCAGCCAGCAGAGTAGGCAGGGGACGCTCCGATTGCCACGAGTGCTCCTACCATCAAACTATGTGATGGACGCCATCACAGGAACCGGAGCGACCCAAGCCCCGCAGCAGAAGCGCGAGCTGAGCAGGAGGGGCAACAGTGGAGGATACGAGCAGGATGTGTAGGACGAGAAGCTTGATGCGCCTTTAGCAACACTACGCCTCTAGATGTGCCGCGTTCCGCATTGCGGTACAGTAGCACATCAGACACGAGCGCGGCAAGGTGCATTAAGCGTTCGTCCGCGTTGTCAATGGCATAGAGGTCGCGCATGCAGAGGGGCACGACGGGCACTGGGCGCAGTCGGACGACGATATCAGCTCTGGAAGCTGAGTTGTCCCGGTGCGCCAGTGTCGACCGTGCCCCGCTGCCGCACGCTGATGCACTAGCCAAGATAAGCATAGGATGATGTCGTCCGGGGGTAGAGAGGTGGTGGGCAGCAGGCGAACGCACTCCGGAGAGGCAACGGTTCTATACTGCCGTCAGACGGCAGAGACGGCGATGCTCGACCGGAGTGGGTAGGGCTGCTCCCTGGCAGGCTGCGTGGGCTGCATGCAGCATATGAGGTCGAGGAGTGGAAGTGGGCGACAGTGATGAGAAGGGAGGGATGGCAGTGCGTGGCCCACCCATTCGAACCATGGACCGGCTACAATGCCTGAATGGGCAGGCATCGACAGGCTTGGGTCATGGGTGGGGAGACGCGCGCCATCACGCATATAAGCCATAATAGAGGGTAGAGAGGGGAGGTCGACCTGCTGGGGGAGTTGACAGGGGGGCGACGCGTTGACGGTGTGCCGACGACAAGGAAGAGCACGGGGCGGACAGGCATGCGCACTCGAGTTACCACACAGTCATGTCTCATAGGACAACCAGCCCAGCACAGTCGAATGCGAATGGATGTCCGCCCCCAAGCGCATCGCGCGAGCCCAATGGCAGTGGGGATGAAAAGAAGAGGAAAGGAAAGCCCGCTGCCGCCACATAGGTTTTTATCCCCGCTCGAGCCGCCGGCCCTGAACAACGGTACAGTTGGCACAGCCCCCTGATTCCTGTCGCCCGGAACAGGCAGAGGAGTCATCAGGCACACAGGAGTTACATAACGGGAACACATCCCCGCCGGCGGCCAACCTCCAAAGGCGCTAATCGCGAATTCATGTTTCACCCTTCATGCTAGACTAACATAGAGAAACGATCAGGCCCAGAGAATCAGCCGTTCTGTGGAACCTCTGCCCCAGCCGGGACCTGCCGAACGGAACGGTCTCACGTGCCCGCCGAGTGACTCCCCACTCGGCGGAACTTGAACTTTCAGTTGGAAACCTCGAGGAGATCGAGGAGATCACGCCCCGCGCGCTGCAGCACTGCCAATCCTCATCCGAAGGGCTACCCCCTCACGCTCACCAGCATACACGTCTCAACTGCGTTCACACCTTCTCTCTGCTCCTTTCCTACCATCAAAGTGAAGTACCCAGTCAAGACACGACTACTACAAACGATGTTCCAGCCCCAGCCCCTCTCCACACAGTCCGCCCTTCCCTCCTTCTCCTCCCACACCTCCGCCTCGCGGGGTGCGAGCAGTTTACGTAGGCTCGGGAGAGGCGGTGGTCGACGGGAGACCGGGAACGAGCGTGTGGGCTGATCCTCCAAAGACGTTCTCTTTCTTGGACGAAAATACGATACGGGTTGCGGGGACTGACTCGGGGGCTCTGGAGATTTGTACTATCCCTTCCCTCTCTGCCTCCTCCCCTCCTAACTCCGACGCCAGCACCAGCACCAGCCCGGGCTCAGCACGCTCGCCCCCCCAGCTGATGAAACGCGTCCGACTCCTCCTCGCCCTCCGGCCTAGCAATGTAACCACACGCAGTATCCTCGCTCGCTCCGATCCCCCGCCGGCGGAGGGGCCGTTTGGACTTTGGAAGATGCCTGAACCGGGTCGGGGAGTGTGCACTTCCGCCGGTGCTTCAGCTTCGGCTTCCGCCTACGGTAGCCCAACCCCGGGCGGGGCGAGTTCCTCAACACCCCGTGCGGGCTCGCCCAACGAGGAAGAAGGGACGTGGGAGAAGGCGGAGGAGAGCGAGCTCTTCTACCCCTCTCCCTCCGCGCGCCTGCTCACCATCTCCCTGACGCTCGACTCTTCCCCCGATACAGTTCCCAACCTGAGAATCTTCGTCCTCTTCTCCACCCTCCTGGCGACGCTCCGCCTGCCTGAGCAGTTTCTCCCCTCCCCCTCTCTCTCCGCCCCCCGGTCCCGCGCGCTGCAAGCGCACTACGACCCCTCATCCATCCTGATCCTCCCCTGGCCCACCTGGTCCTCCCACGCCCGAGCAAGCACGAAGCCGCACGAGCCACACGGCTACGTCTGCTACACCCACGGATACAGCTACATCACTTCCTCCCCGTTCATCTCCGCGCACCTGCACGGGCAGGCGCAGCAGGCAGGGCTCGCGGGGCTCGTGGCTGCGGACGCGCTCGAGGGGCTGTTTTGCACCAAGGTGGAGGTGTGGGACTTTAACCCTGCTAATGGTGCGGAGGGTCAAGTGGGAGCAGGAGCGGGAGCGGAAGGGCAGGCTCAGGCGGGCTGGACCACTCGCAGGCGCGGCCGCTCCCTCGCACGGCCCGGAGGCGAGGACGGGGGCCGGGGCGGAGGGCAGTGGGCGGAGCTCGCGCAGCTGGTCGAGGAGGGGGTTCAGGAGTGGCTTGATACGGACGAGGAGGAGGAGGAGGAGGAGGAGGATGGGTTTGAGGATATGGCGGACGATAGCGGGAACGAGTTGCCAGCAGGGGCCGACCAAGCTGCCCCTGCCGCCCAAGGTGTGCAAGCGCAACTCGTCCCCGTCCCCGCCGCCCCCCGCCTCCCAGCAATCGAGCAGCTCCTCCTCGCCCCCACCACCCTCCCGGCGCAGGACGTGTTCGTACACCCCGTACACTCCGGTCTGGCCGCGGTGGTAATGTCCCTGGAAGTGCCCGGGCTGTTGAGCGGGCTGACAATCGATGGGGAACGTATTATCATGTTGATTCAGAGAGGGGGGAGGGAGATGCTCAAGGGGCATGTCTTTTAACCCTCGAGTGGGGAGGTTCGGAGATCTGCGAGATACAAAACTAATGCGACAGGATGGCTAAACGCTAGCTCGTCATTGAACACGGTCCCATTGCAACGATAGATGACTGACCTGACTCTCATGACATGACCGTGACCCTAATAAATCCATTCCGGCTTACCTATGTATAGGTTATCGCACAAAGCGGGCGACAGTGCGAGCTTCGTGTGTTCGTTTCGCACACGATTAATGGCCTGCGGGGACTGGTACAGCAGGCCTGCGTACAAGTACACCCTGCGAACGTTCGTACGCCCTTTGCCCCGATGCGGCACCGTCGTCTCGACCAAGCCAGAGTCGTCCTCTGCACTACAGAGTAGCTCTCGTAATTCCGTCTCCAGCCGTTCGGTCTTGGCCTCGCTGGACATGGCGAGTGGGACGTCGGGAAGCTCAAGCGGGTCTGCAGGATCCATAGGCCACTGCCAGCCGGGAAGCAGATCCCCCGCACTGGCATCTGGAGCTCTCCGAGTCATACCAAACACAAATTCTGTGTGATTTCGTTCCAATCGCAGCGCGATCTCTTCCGCCTCGGGAAATGGTGTCTGGCCCTGCGTTTGTCGTGCTGTAGCATACAGCTTCTCAGTAATCGCCAGCCTTCGTATGCTACGTGCGTGCTTCAGGAGAAAGGGGATGACCAGATGGTCCACACCAGGGATTCCATGGATACAGATCTCCTCGAGCATCCATGGCTGGCTTGCCACGGCATCCATGATGTTTTCTCCAGGTACGGAGTCGATCATCGGCAACTCTGGCATATACTCGTCGGTATTGTCTTGCAAATGGAGTGCCTTCAAATTTGGACAGTCTAGCGCACGTAGCAAGAATGCGTCTGGAATATCGTATAGCGGACTCAAGGCCAGAATGCGTAATCTTGGGAGGCTGATCGACAGATCTTCTCGTGCAGGCGGTACAAGGTCAGGATCCGGCCATCGATCGAAAAGTACGAGCTGCTCCAATTCTCGCATGGTTGTCAGCATTGAAAGCAAGTCTGAATCGCTGCCGATCGTCACCCTCGTAAGATGCAGCTTGCGTAGCGAGCAGGGAAACACGTTGGCCGGCATGGTGCAAGAATCTAGTTGTAAAACTCGTAACGACTCGGCCACCATCAATATCTGCCTCATCAGGTTGTTTGCCTCGGCTGGTATATCGATGGAATGAAACCATCCCGGCCGCAGGTAGAGTTCCGTTAAGCGTTGGAGAGGTACAGAGAAGTCCCATTGGTTCTGGATGAGATCCCTCGTTTCCGAGGACACGTCTCGGAGGCGGAGGACTTGGATACGCGCGATAACCTCGGGATCCAGAGCAGATATCACAAAGAATTCGACCCCCTGGAGTTGCTTCTTGAATGATAAGCGGATTGAAGGCGCATCCGGCCAGCTGGCGGCATAAGTCGATGCCACTTCCGAAGGAATGGTGATATCCAGATCGAGACATGTCTTGGCCCGTTCAAAGTCGAGCTGGGTCATCGCGAGACGGTGCGGAGTTGAGTCACTCGGTCGGAGGGCAAGACACTTCCAAAATGGTGCATATGAGATCACGACGTTTCTCCACACACGACAGACATGGGTGAGACGCAGGCGAGTGGTG
Source organism: Calocera viscosa TUFC12733 (assembly GCA_001630345.1). NCBI lineage: Eukaryota > Fungi > Basidiomycota > Dacrymycetes > Dacrymycetales > Dacrymycetaceae > Calocera > Calocera viscosa. Next base: position 14,895 of record KV417315.1, read on the forward strand.
TAAACAGGAGCATCTTCCTCCAGCGCATAGGTGAAAACCGATAAGAGCAATTCAGTCGGAAGATGGTTAAGGATGATTCGCTCTCTGTTGGAATTGGGAGGGCGAAGAGGAGTGTAGCGGTTCGGCGGGTGTGTTTGTACATGAGAAGGGTGCGGTGTTGACGCCACAGTACTCGGTGCATCCTCATTGACGTCCCGCATACTGCAGTAGTCGACTCGATGTATCGTTCGATGTTCTATATTGCCCCTTCGGTTCGAATAGGTGGTCCTGTCGAGAGCGAGTTCGACAGTCTATCAAGGCGATGTTGGGAGGTGAGGGTGCTCTGGTAGACCTGGTCTGCCGCCCTGCCAGCAGCAACGGCGTGAAGACCCTTGACAGCCACCATCTTCTCACATGCTATTCTTGTCCATAACTCTGTTGGGCTATGCGCATCTTGTACACGGGATAGTGCTGTCGAAGATCTCACTTCATGACTAAAGCTGCTGCTGCTGCGCGTCAATACATTATGAGCGTTTCAACTGCAAGGGAAGAAACCTATGAGCGCTACAGTCGATTAGAAACACTCGGAGACTTCAAGCGTGTGCAGCATAGAAGGATGCCTGGTTCTGCGCCATTACTCGAACCTTGTCCCACTTGCCTCCTGCTCCTACCGCTGTTCGAGCATATGTCACGCTTTCACCCCGTAACATACTGCTCAAGACGACCTCTTCTAGTGCGGGGCAAGCATGTTGAAAGCTCTGCAGGAAATCGTGATGGTCTTCTTGCAGCAGTGTGGCGCGCAAGGTGAAACGTAGCAGGAGCTTGCGGAGACGCGATAGGGGTGTGAAGAAGGAAAGCCCGGGTGAAGAATTCAGCCGTTCAAGCGTCTGCTAAGGCTAAGCACATTTAGCACTTCCGAGAGGGAGACGACCGCACCGGTTGATTCCGGATCTCGATAAAGTCTAGGTTTAGAACCAAGAGCTGCGTTGTTGCTTGAAGTATCGCTGGCAATGTCCGCTCGAATGTTTCAAAGGAAAACGTGTGGAGGTGCAAGGAGACGATTGGTCCTCTGGTCGCAGCAATTGCCTGTGCGAGACGGCTCGCCGCGATATCTTCCATCACACTCGGAACAGAAAGATGGCGTATAGGGCGACCAGGGAGGAGGCGATACGCGAGTTCCAAAGGGGCGATGAGTTCCTCGAGGGCAGGCAGAGTGGTCGGCGAGATGATGCGGTCCATAGCCGGTATCAGGGCGACCTCATTCGACTCTGGACCCATATCGAGTATGGACAGCCGGCGGATAGTCGATTGTTCGTTCAGTGCATGAAGAACATCGTCGTCTAGAAATGCGAATACCGAAAGGTTCTGGAGTCGACATGCAAGAGAGCGTAGAGGTGAGCAGCGTATGAGAGCAGCGACCGCGATGTAGTCGAGACCGGTGAGGTTTGGCATTCCTTGCAAATTAGTTGCTACAAGCCGCAATACAGCTGGTAGACACCACTTGGAGCGATACATGTTGGGCAGGGGATGTATCGTACGGACAAGCAGTCTGAGGCGAGCATGCCTTGAGAGAGTCAAGTGGAGGCGGAGAAACTTGGCCGAGGTCCGAGCTTGAGTCCGATCAAAACGGTTGAGATCGCGGTACAGGTAAGGTTGAACGAGAGCCGCAAATTGACGATTGACAAGACATAGAACAAGCAGGGATGTAAGATCTTGTGTTTCACGAAAGTTGTCAAGGATCAGCAGGAGTAGCTCGGTGGGCAAAGAGACGGTCATCGTTGCGGGGCAACTCGCTGATCGAGCCATTGCGCGACACGATAACATAGGTGCGCCCCTATCATGGAGACTAAGACGCCTGCTGGCATCACAATTGGAACGCAACGGAAATGGTATTTACGCGAAAGGAACCTTCACGCCCAAAGTAAATAGCGAAACATATTTTAACAGCTACCAATCGTATCCCTCAACACGGAAGACGTCACCGTACTGCAGGTAACCTTGCATTATGCCGAAGATACCCTCGGGCAGACCCATGCTGATAAGCGTGTTTGCAAGCTTGGCCATGCCATATTGGGAGGAAAGCTTGTAGAGGTATCGGGCAACATCGGTGGGATACTGGATGACTAGTTAGCATCAAGTACGGACAACTACACGCAAGGACGCACCGTCATCTCCATGTACCACCTCTGTTGGAAAGCGCTGAGGCGGATAGCCGCGTTCAAGCTCTTTTGCAGCTCGCCCTCCTCGGCATACATCTCCAGCAGTTTGCTCCACGCCCGCGCAGAGAACTTGGCATCCAGGCACCGCTGGTACGCCTCCTTCGCCTCCTCCTTGTGATGCAAGCGAAGACCGAGGTCACCCAGGATCTCCCACTCCGTACCAGTCTTGCGGTACGCGACGTGCTGCGTTTTGAAGTGCGCGACCTCCGCGCGGAAGATAGTCCAGATGCGCAGATCCTAGACCAAGGAGTCAGTACATGCACTTCTGATGGGCACGGTCGAGCGCACCTCATAGAGCACCATGAACAGGTTATCCAACCATCTCTCACACAACCTCTTGTTCGTGAATGAGAATCCCTTGGCCACCTCTCCAGCCGGCACGCTCTTTCTCTTGCCCTTGTCCTTCTCCTGGTGCTCTGCAGTCGCCTTTGGCTTGACTGGACCTTGTCCATTTGGCGCACCATTTGCCTTCGCCTCGGCCTCGGGCTCCGCAACGGAGATTTTGATAGTCGGAATGTCGCCAGCGGCCGCCGGGTCGGCTTCTTCCGTCGGCGCAGTCGACTCTTCGCCTGCGGATGATGGCAGCTCAGCGCTGAGCTTCTCGCCGTTCGGGCCAAGCTCCTGCTTGCCACGCAGCGCCGTCGTGCTCGCATTGTCGTCTGCACCCTCGGCAACCTCCTCGTCCTCCTCTGAGTCGTCCTCTTCCACCAATGTTGCACCCTCGATCTCGCCCATCGCCTTGACATTCCTGTACTCCTCCTCCATGACGAACACACCGCTTCGGGTCTTCAGCAGCTCGTCCCAGCCTATTTGACCGACGAGCTTGGCGAGCACGGAATATGCCTTGGCGAACGTGCCGCGAAGGCCTGGCGCGGGTAACCGGAGGAGAGCAGGATCGGCATCTGTTGCTGAATTCGTAGTTTCCGCATCGGATGAGTCGAGGATGCCGGAGTCGGTGATGAAGTGCTTGACAGGCAGGTGCGTACGGGCAGGAGTTGGCATCCTGTGATGATCCCGCTCATTGTATGTGAACATCGGGCACGAGTTCAGAGTCAGCAAAGCCTGAGCTCAAGTGAGCGATGGTCATTGTAGCACAGCATGCTTGATACGCACTGCTTCAAACTGCCCCATCTCACAGTACACCTCGGCAAGTTTTGCCCAAGTCACGAACTCGCTTGGGGCTGAATTGACGGCTTGCTTCGCGAGCTTCACCGCCCAGTCGAGCCTGCCCTTAGTGACGAGGAAGTCGACTTGGACGTGCAGCGTCGTCCAGCTTTTCGGATTTGATTCGAGTGCAGCGGCAGCGATCTGGATAGCGCGTACTTCCTCATCTAGCGAACATGCTCAGGCACAATTAGGGAAGGTTGATGTACAAGACGCACTCATGCCAATGTATGCCTTTGCCAGGAGTGAGGCGACCTCGGGTTCGCGCACATACAGCTTTTCAAACAGGTTCGCAAGCGGTTGCCAGCGAGCACTGTCACCAAAGTACTTCAAGAGACCCGAGACGAGGTGATTGGATACTGGGGATGCGACTTGGATTTCGGGATCGGAGCCGAGCTGCCAGCCTAGCGCGCAGGAATCATGTGAGCATACATGCAGCTAGGGTTTCATTGCGAAACGCACCTCGGAAGAAGAGCGACTCGGCAGCCTGGAGGAACCTCAACTCGCCCTCGGGCGTCGTGATCGGGTCTAGCTTGCGATACCCGGCCAGACGGTAGCTCTGATCCTCTGCGTACAGCACGGAGCGCAGCACGGCCGACAGGTACGTCTCTTGCCAGAGCTCGGGTGTCGCCTCGTGCCGATCCCCATGCAAGTCGATGATGTATGCTGATACACCGCCTGGGATCTTGACGTCCACACGCGCGTCAACACGGGAGAAGGCGTTGAAGCAGCTGAAGGTCCGTTCAGTGCCATGCACGCTTTGGACACACTTGAGGTGCGTACCAATAGGTGCCGCTCCGCAGCTTCCACGGCTGCTTCGCGCCAAACCAGCTGCCAGGCTCGTCCAAGGAATAGGTGAGGGAGTTGAGGTATGCGGCCAAAGAGGCAGAAGAGGACGCGTCGACACCGGAGACATAGTGGTACGAGCCGGACTGGAGATCCAGTTAGCGCGCATCTTCTACTGCCTCAGGCTGAGGAGCAACTTACGTCCTTCTGCCCGTTTCTGCCGGTGCTTTTCACAACATGGCACAGATCGGGCGGGCCAAGTTCACGGAACGACTGAAGGGACTCTGTCCTCGATAGCAAGGATTCTCCGAGCTCCACCTGCGCAGGACATCAGCCTCCAGATGTCGAAAGCAAAATATCTGCGCACCTCGAAGAATTCAGGGACGTCCTTGAAGGCGTCCGCCATGTTCATTGTTATCTACACCTTGAACGGCGCGTGTCGCAGTCCACAGGGTGCCTGCGGATGAGTGCACGAGTCGGGACAGCAGCGGCGAGCCGTTTGTTCAGTCGTTGTCGATGTATGCGCTCGTCCGTTCACTGCGCGTACGTTTTGGCCCAAGTCCCGAGTGGCGCGGACGTGACGTCGGACGTGGAAACGGACTATCCTTCGGGTGCCGAAGACGCTTAGGGCAGGCTCGACCCGCCACGGATCGTGCCCTGCGTCTTCGAGACGTGCTCCTTCACCATGTATCCTGTCGTTTCATGTTCAACTTCCTGTCGATGCTCATGAACAGTTCGACCTGCCGCTGTCCACTGATTACCGTTGATCCCGTACGGATTCGTCAGACCTGTATCATACTCCGCAGTGCCAATCTGGTGATACAGTATCCGACAAATCACAATCAAACATGGCAAGAATCTGAACACGAGAATGAAACCGCTTTTCGTGGTCAAACCTGCCTGATACATCGACTTCGAATATGGAGGGAAGCCTCATGTAGCACGATTACGCGTCCGCCCTAGGCACCTCGTACACGCTGTGAAGGTCAATTGCAGTCGAACCCGGCATTTGGAATGACGGTCACTTTGCATCACTTTCGACATCATATTGGGTAGGGCGTGCAGGATGAAGATGCAATAGGATATGCATCGATCCTTCCGAATTTGCATATGCATAATGCATCACACCGGGGCCAGCTTTCATTATGTTATTCCACTTCACAGGTATGCCTTTTGAAGGCTTTTTAACGAGCGCGACGAATAACAAGACTGGAGTCCAGTCCCGTCGCTTCATTTTTTGCAACTCCGGCTGCGCTTGGGGGCAAAACACGGCATCTGCTTGCTTAAGCTGCCCGATGTTTGCACAAGTTATCGGAATAACAGTCGAGCCTTGTCTCCTGCACATTTGACTGCGCCCACACTCTCGATAGGAATGACCCGTACCTACATAAGCGTCAAAACCTGTCTGACGGAAGGTGATGCAATGCAGGTTCGACTGTATAGCCAGCCTAGCAAACACTCGTCTCCTCTCTCGCTTCCTCTCACTGACAGGGTTTTCTCCATTATTCACACCGTAGCAGTCAGCCCGAGACGCACCAACGGAATGCGCAGCGAATCTTTGACCGATTCGTGCGAATTGTGTGGCAGAGGCGGAACAATATACAGCTCGACATCACACTGCTGCTGCTACCCTTCCACACAACTGTTGGTGCCTCAAGGCGGCATACTGCAGGTTTAGAGACGATCACGAGGTGCTTGTCCATCTGAAACGGCGTATTGGTCACGAAAACGCGTTGGTCGCGCGCGCATTGATGAGTATTAAGGTGCCCAGCACTCTTCCAAATTCCTTCATAGCGCGATGGCAGCTATTTCGGTACCGGCGCATCAATAGCACTCGCATTCCAATTGAAACGCATTCCAACCGCGCCGAAGAGTCGCGATCGTCTGCGTGCGCACATTCCGCATTTCGCGGGGTGGAACGCCGGTTTTCCTTTTGTAGACCGAAGCGCCCAGTTTTCAATCGGCGTCACCCCACCGGCTGACGCTCAAGAATGCGGGGTGAGCGGGGCATCAACGGCCCGCACGTCAGCTGGTCGTCGGCTGTGGTTCTTCTGGTTCTTCCATCACTGATTGAGATTGAACGAAGCAGATAACGAGCACCGAGGGCGTGTACACGATGATCTGAGTCGTGGGCGGGCTGCAAAGTAGCTCCGACCGCACATCCGAAAGGAGCCGCGGGCCCTACCGGCAGATCCTGGAGCAGAATCACGCGCATCGGAGCCAAAGAGATGTCGCACATTACGTCCTGGTAGTGCGCTGTGGCGCCGCGGGGCGCCTGTGCGTGTTTCTAATTTGGGCGACTTGCAAAGGCACCAGCCCCCGCCAAGAGCAGTGAGACGTCGGCGTCGTACTCGCCTGTCCGCCGGGGCTCGCCGCCCTCCGGGGAGCGGGACACGTTCGTCGACATGCTCACAACGCCCGTGCCGTTAGTTGCTGCTCCATCCATGCCAGTGCATATCCGAATTGCAAAACCAACTGCTGCGCCAAACTCCAACGTACTCTACTACTCTCTCCAACGGAGCCGCCCGCCCGCCCTCGACCAACGCTAACGCCTCCAATTCGTACACCGCCCATATGCCGCCGGCCCGACTCTAATCGCCCTGACGTATGCTGACGTCCCGCCCCTGTCGACTCAATCCCTATTTCTGGCCTAACTCATTGAGCGTAAAGGGTTCACCACAACGGCCCTGTCCACTGAAAATCTGCGAGTTGGACATCCTGAACAGAGAGGCGTCCTTATCTAGCGCTAGCGAGGGGTGCAGCACGATTGCTTCGCGTCTTCTCCTTCCTACCTTCTCCTGGACAGTCCCTGGTATGCCCGCTTTTACCTTGTCTGGACACCGCGCCCCCGCTGACGACCCTGCAGCAGCCTTGTGGTCCTCCACCTCCCGCTGCGCTATATCTCGCACATCTATCTGACAATCACCACCTCCTCCGACCATCGGTCCTTATATTCACATCCCCCGCGCCCCGTCCCCCTTCTGCTGCTATTCTTCGACCCAAAGATCTACCGGCAGAAGCCCCGAGACCCGGAACGGACCGCCCTCCCGGCCGACACGTAGCCTCACCGCGACCGCGCAGCCTCGTCTATCCCTCGCAAGCCTCAAATAGCCCCCCCGTGCTCCAGCACAGGCATCGTCCCGTTCACCGCACCAGTCCTACTGCCTGCAAATCCCCAACTACCCTGACCGCTCTACGCTCCACCCGCATCTCGTGCGCGTTTACGCGAATGAACTCCTTCGCCCAGGCCTCCGTTGACAACACGACGCGTTTCTGCGGCCCGCTCACTCGCTCCCAGGCGCCGCTTTTCAGAGAATAACACGTCACCTGCTTTCGAAAACCGATCACCTCATACCGAACAGACCACAGAAACGCGTCATCGCTCCGACTCCTCCCACCTGAACCACGATGGCCGGCGTAGCAGCCGCCATGGCCGTGGCGCCGCTCGCGCTCTCCCGCATCCCCTCCCATCACTCTCACACGTCACACCAGTCTCGCGCATCCAGGTACATCGACCCGTGGACAGAGCCGCTGGACGACGAGCTCTCGCCACCTCATTCCCGTGCCGGCTCGGAAGCACAATCCCAGAGCTCGTCTCTCGCGCCGAGCGAGGCAGAATCCGAGGAAGAGGCAGATCACGCTGGAGCTGGGGAAGCCAGGCGGCGTGGGAAGAAGCGAGCGAGCGAGGGCGCAGGCACATCATCAAGAAGGCGTCGGAGGGGATCACACGACTTCCTGCATCCGCACAGCCCGCCTGCGCAGCCCCAGACCCAGAGAAGGAATAGCTCTGGCTCATTCCCCTTCGGACTGGGCATCCCACTCCACCGACCGAGCACGAATGGGTCGTCCAAGTCCGCCGGCAGCGGGGAGGAGGGGAAGCGGAGGCGCAGCTGGGGTTGGGGCTGGGGCAGAGACGGGGCGGAGGAGGAGGCGCAGGGAAGTGGAACTGGACTGGGAGAAGTCGCTATCGAGATGTACCCCCCTGGGTCGCCGGGGTCCAGATCCCTCCCTGCGAGATCACCGCCGGCATTCGTCTCCCCTACGTCGGGCCATACCGAGCATATGCATGGAAGGGCGCTCGAGGCGGAGCTGGGCGTGGAGGATGATATTCCTGAGGGGGCGGAGAGCGAGAGCGAGAGTGCTGCGGAGGAGGAGGAGGCCGAGGATGACGAAGAGGGTGAGGAGGGTGAAGAAGCTTCGACGACGCTTGACGACGGGCAAGGCGGAACATCATCCATGAACGCTGTCGAAGAGAGGACGGAACACGTTGGCGCCCTCGAGGCTGCCGCTGATGAGGCAGTCAAGATGGAAAAGGAGGAAGTTCGCATGGATCGCGATATCGAACACGATGTCGAAGCCGACGCCGAAGCGGCCGAGGCAGGGGATACCATCGCTTCACCTCGTGTCTCTGCTCCGCCTGGCGCACCCAAACCGAAACGTGGCTTCTCGCTGCGCGGCCGCTCGCAGACCGTAACGACGTTTGCCAGCCCACAGCATAGCCCGAGTCCACCGCCTGGGCATCACAGGAGGAGACTCTTCAAGTATAAGGAACATCGCAGAAATATGTCGCTGAGCAGGAGCATGAGCATTAACAGCTCCTTTTCTCTGGTACGTTCCTCTCCGTTGCTGCTGCTTCATCCGAATGCGGCAGTCCTGATCATGTTGAGTACAGGATTCCGCAAGAAAGCGCGGTGTCTCGTGGCTCTGGAAGGTCTGGCTCGCCATTTTCCCTCCTGAAGGGCAGGAGACTGCGTTCATTCCCAACTACCGCTACACCCCTATTCTTTCGGGTATTATTGTGCCATTCGCGATCTTGTTGGAAATCCCTGGGCTCACCGAACATGTGAGTGCCACTTGGCGCATTGCTGCGATGATGGGCTAATCGAGAACCTTGGTAGTGGTACATCAGGACGGAAAACAACGTGACAGTGGACTATCAGCCGAACCCTCTCAGTACGTCTTGTTTTTCTCTCACAGTGACCCTTTCTAACAAGGGCACCAGTCCTTGATATTGGCTTAGGAATTTCAATGGCTGCCGGTGTTATTGCCAACCTCGCGCTGGTCGCGCGGTTCCTCGAGCGGCGCGTGTTTGTCAGCAGCATTATTGCGATTTCTGCCCTTGCGGTGCACGATATCATCAATGTCGTGACTGTCACCGTCTTTGGTGTCATTCATCGCTTCAACGACGGCTTTACATATGGAGAGGCGTACTGGATCACTGTATGCTCGACGATTGCCAGCACATTCGTGAACATTACCCTAATATATGACATGGTCAAAACCAAGGACTTCTCTCACTCTGGTAAGCAGTTTCGTTTCCATGTTGTGGTGCCGTGATTGACTGCGGTATAGGAAGTGGCTTAACCGCCAAGCAGCGCAGTCTTGTCATTGTTGTCATGCTGCTCATCTGCTATATAGCGCTTGGCGCCCTAATCAACTCATTTGCCAACAATCTCTCTTTCCAGGATGCGCTGTATTTTACGATTGTAACCATTGAGAGTATGCGAGTTTCCCAGCACTGTGACGAAAATGACTGACCCAATGAGTAGCAATCGGCTACGGCGATATCGTGCCCACAACCGTTTTCGGCCAGATCTTCATCTGCTTCTACGTCGCCTTTGGTATTCTCAATCTCGCCCTGGCTGTTGGAACGACCCGCGAGACAATTATCGAGGCATTCGAAAACGCGTATCGCATTCGTCGGGCCAAGATTCACAAGCGCCGCAAGGAGCACCGCGAAGCGAGAAAGCGTCAACAGGAAGAGGAAAACCGGCTGCGGGAGCTGGGCCTCTTGCCGAAATACATAACCGTGCGGACAGGCAGGGGTGGGGCATTCCAGAAGCTGGTCCATGTCATGCCGGAAGAGGCAATCGTACAATCTCCGATCGGCGAGACACCCCTGTCGCCGAATGGCTTTGGTCCAATGCCTGGATCCACCGTTTCGGCTCTATTTCCTAATAGTGCCGTCCAGTTCGGGATGACTCCGACCACGGCATCAACGCTTGTTGCACCGCACACTGGGAACGGTATATCCAACGGTCATTCGCCAGGCTTGACGAGTGTGCCAGAGTCGTCAACTGCAGTTCCCAGTGGGCCCCCGACGGTTGACGGGACCGGCAAGGAAGAGACCTTCCTCTCCCCACAGGAGCATGCCAAGAAGCTTGCGGCAGATCTGAGAGATGACATGATGCACATGGGCCACACAACCAGTCAGGAGGAAGAGAGCTATCTGGAATTCAAGAAACGAATGGACAAGGAAGAGGAGAGAGAGTTTTATACCAAGGTTGGCTGACTGTGTCCATCCCCTTACTTCTACTGACCCATCGTAGCTTGGCGTCGCTTGGTCACTCTTCTTTGTCTTTTGGATGGCCGGAGCTGCCATATTCAGCAAGACGGAGGGCTGGTCATTTACCATTGCCATGTATTTCTGTACGTGCGATCGGGCTCAGTTAGGCGAAAACTAATTAATCTGCGACAGGCTTCATCACTTTCACCACGGTCGGTTACGGCGACTATTCCCCGAAAAGCCCTGCTGGCAGGGCTATCTTCTGTGTCTGGGCACTGGCAGGTGTTGCGGCCATGACTATTCTTATTGCTGGTACGTTCGACTACAAAGACATACCAGAGGCTTGATTGCTGACTCCTCTTCAGTCATCTCAGAGGCGTACAGCTCTCGATATAAGACTGCCGTTGTGCGGCACGGAATGCTCGACCGAGCTGTGAAACATATGCACGACGCGCAAGCGAAAGAGGAAGCCAACCTGAGGAATCATACGAAAGACCATCCGCCGACGCCGTCCCCTCGAATCTCCTTTGATGCCAATACGCCTCTGGCAACGCGCTATCAGAGTGTCTCCAAGGCGATCGACAAGTCTCAGAAGGACTTGGAGGCTTTGCCGGCGGAGCTGCTGAGGCAAGCCAAGAACTTGCATGAACATCTGAACTTCTTGAGCAAGCCTCCTCATGGTGCCGACATGCCTCCGAGCATGCAGAAGATGATCGACGAGATTGCTGAAGCCGAGAAGCTCGATGCGCGTATGAAGAGTAGTCTCATGGAGGATGAAGAAGCGCGACGGGTAGGCCATCATACGTTATTGTCGAATCAAATCATGCTCACCGATCATTTAGACTCTGTTTATGATGAGTTACGAGAGTAAGCAAGATCCCAGTGCTCGTGTGGAACGAAAGCTGATCTTTCATCGCAGAGAGTCTGAATCAACTCATCAATTCGGCCGAGAAGGCAGTCGAACTTCTCGCCAAGCGCGAAGAGAAGCACCAGGCTCTGGACAAGCTGCATCGCCTTACTCTAGAACGAGAAGCGACGATGGCGAGCAGCTCTTTCGATGGAGCCGCGCCTGAATTATACCCCGCCCGCCATCTCACTGGAGCCGACATATCTGCGCCATCGCAACCGCGACCTTATGACGCTGCAACCGAAATCATGCGTTCCAGGGCGGAAGGTGAGGCGGCCAGGAAGAGGGCGCGTCCGAAGGTGCGAATCGATGTGAGTGGCCTTAGTGGTGTGTCGTGAACGAGATTCTGGGAACCGTGAGTCTGTTGTAAGTTCTTCTTGAGATATACCTTGATTGTTGTACTGGTCTACATTATCGTGGTGTAACTGTCCTCCATACCGTGTTGTAACATTACTGTGCATATACCGTGGAAATGCATTGACGCTTAGATCGAGAAAAGTCTATCCTTGTGCTACACTAGCACGGGCAAGTCGTGAGGCCATATGTTTCGGCTCCGAGACGCGCTTCTTCGTTGTTCAGGGTTGCGTCCGCCACCTTCCAGGAGCGCCCAAGGCCAAAATACACGTTCCCCGCTGTTGTGCACTTGGCCTTCTCTTCCTCTTCCTCCTTTGGTTGGCTTGCTTCGTTGATTTGTATCCTTGTCTTTGCTGCTTGGGTTCTGACGAAGACCAAGATGCATCTCATCAAGCCCGCATGGGTGATGCACACCGACGACAAGAAGAAGCGTCAAGGCATATTCTCTCTGCATGTGCACGGTGATGGCTCGCGGCTTGCTACCGGTGGGATGGGTAGGCACACACCACTCTACATATAACGCATCGTGCTCAATCTTCTTCACTCAGACTCGAAAGTCCGAATATGGAGCACTGCCCCAATCCTTAACGGCGACAGTCCGATGCCAAAGTCGCTCTGCACATTGACGATGCACATCGGTCCCGTGCTGTGCGTACGCTGGTCAAACAGCGGGCGGCTACTTGCGAGCGGGTCAGATGACGGACTGGTGATGGTGTGGGACTTGGACCCCTCCGGTGCAGGAAAAGTGTTCGGGGAAGAGGAGGTGAACGTCGAGGGTTGGAAGGCACTCCGCAGGCTTGCTGGTCACGAGAGCGACGTTAGTGATCTAGCTTGGAGCCCGCAGGACCGGTTCCTGGCTAGTGTCAGCGTAGATAGCAGTGTCATTGTGTGGGATGGGTATAGTTTCGGTGAGCTTTCAGGGTGGAAGATCTTGGTTTGAGAACTGACAACTGCCAGACCGCGTGGCAAAGCTCAATGGACACAATGGCTTCGTCAAGGGCGTGTGTTGGGATCCCGTTGGCCAATATCTTGCTACCCAGGCACGTTCTACTTGCACGAGCTTCCTGCGCTACCCTAACGTAAACCGTCCTTTAGAGCGACGACAAGTCCGTACGCATCTGGCGAACGACTGATTGGGCCTGTGAACGTGTAGTCACGCAGCCCTTCGAGCTGTCCCCCTCTGCCACCTTCTTCCGTCGTCTCTCTTGGTCACCAGATGGTGCGCATATAACTGCTGCGAACGCTATGAACGGACCGGTATTCGTTGCTGCTGTCATCAGCAGGAAGGAGTGGACGAGCGACATCAGCCTGGTCGGGCACGAGAATACTGTTGAGGTCGCGGTGGGTCTTTCAAATCTGATGCTCGACGGCTAATGCTGAGCGGCTCTAGTCATACAATCCCCATTTGTTTGTTCGAGACGAGTCTAAGCCTGTGGACTCACACAACATCTGCTCCGTGCTCGCGCTTGGTGCGGATGATCGGAGTGTGAGCATATGGCAGACCAATCAGGCGCGTCCACTGCTCGTCGCCCAGGAGCTGTTCGATCGCGCCGTTCTTGACTTGTCTTGGTGCCGTCTACCTCCTGCGATTCCTGTCTCGGTACTAACAGCCTATGCAGGAGCTTGGATGGCCTGACCTTATACGCTTGCTCCTCCGATGGCACCGTTGCCGTCATGAAATTCTCTCCTTCCGAACTGAGGGGTATCGCTCCCCACGATGTCCAAGTCAACTATCTCAAGGGCTACAAGTTCAACTCACCAATGAACCTGACATACCAGCCAACGGTGCAGTCCATCCCTCCGCCGCCCCAGCACTCCCCGCCTGTTCAGCGTATCCAACCACTCCCCGTCCAGCAGCCGCAGCTCAATGTCGGAGGGGCGCAGGAAGTCACGAGGACAAAGGAGGGAAAGCGGAGGATCCGGCCTGTACTCCTCTCCCAAGGCTCGAGCACCGCCATCCACGCACAACCACCTCACCCGCAGCAGCCGATGCAGAATGGCATTCTCCACCAGCAACCCATTGCCACCCCTCAACCAGTATACGCCCAGCCTCTACTCCACGACGCCGCGGAATCTTCCAATCCATTTACGAGCACCCCATTCACTGCTTCCCAGCCGCCGAGGTACGGATCGTCAATGCCCTTATCTGCCTCTTCTGGTCAAATGGTGGACGACGACATCCAGATGATCGAAAGTTGACAACCCCCAGAAACATCATAAACCGCGGCAACACAACAAACGAACCCCCGGACGCAGGCAGGCCAGCACCGACACGAAACAAGCATCCTCAAAAAACGAAAAACTACACACACACAGAGCGTAAAAAGCAGGGAGACAGGAGGCAAGCCACCAATGCCAAGCACGGCAGGACCGGTACCAAAACCCACTCCTCACAACACAAACAAGACCACACCAAAACAGACAGAAAAACAGCGAGACAAGAACAAAAGCAGGAAGGCCCAGGACGACAGGACCTGCCCCAACAACCAGCCCGCAGCAACCAAATCATACCAGCCGACAACCGACAAAGATACAGCGATAACAGAACAAGAAAACACAGGCACAAGACAACCAGCCAGGCCCAGCAAACAAGCACACACCCACAAAAATGGTCTAGGCGGACGCCCACGAGCATGCTGGAATAAAAAGGTACACAAACACAAGCAGAAAAGAAGCAGCCACTGGCAACAACCAAGCACAGCACCACAGAAATAGGGAACGCCAAGGCACACCACCACGCCAGACCCCAAAGCTCCATAACGCAAAGGCTCAAAGCACAACCGCAAGCCCATCACCGACCGCCGAACCCTCGCACTATCCAAAACCAAGCCAGCGCAACACCCAAGTCCTACAACACCGACAACGCAACCTCGCACAACCCAGCCGAAACACGCTCAGCTCCCGCCGAACACAGCTCCGATCCACAACGTCCCAAGCGGCACACCCATGCCCCACCACAACGACCGCGCGAGCCAGCACAAGCGCTCCAACCCACCAATCACGAGCCCAACCAAAAGCAGCGACGCAGCGAGGACAACCCAGACTGCGCGAGCGCCACCAGCACGACCGCACAGCCCAAGACCCGCGGGCAAACCGCCAAAGCACGAGACAAACCAAACGAAGATAAGCAGGCACGACACACCAAAGCACGAAAACGCGCCCACGAAGCACGCACAGCCAAAGACGAGGAACCAAGCAACGAACGCTCCCGACAATCCTAGCGAGCAGAACCGGGCGCCGGTCACCGATGAACAAACAAAGGAGGAAGAAAGACGACCGGGCAAAGACGAGGAACGGACCAAGAACCTACGAGGCACACAGAAGCGGGACCTACTGCGCGACGTTCTCCCCATAACAGGCAAACGACGCATCCAACCAACACCACACAAAACACAGCCGGACCTCCAGCGCACAACAAAACCAGAAGAAAGACCGAATCCGACAAGCACGAACCATAGAAGAAACCCGCCACGGAGCACGAACAACACACAACAACAAGCCGTGCCTGCAGATCGCAGCAAAACGTAGGCAAAGCTAAGAACACACGAGCACGAAACATGGAAAAACGCGGCGAAGGAGCAATAACGAACCGCACAAACACCAGCTCTCACGAGAGAGCACGAAACCATACGAAACCATAAGAAAACAAAAGTACACAACATACAAACACCCAGGGCAACCGATAGAAAGCAGCGCCAACCGCTAAACACTAACGCGAGACCAATAAAACAACCGACAGCAAAAAAAACCAAACGACAAACCGAAAAAAACACACGCCCCACAGATCCACAGCCGCAAACACCAGCAAGGACAAGCACTGCCCCCACACCAGCACAGCCCCAGAGCAACGAAAAACCCCCACAGTACAAGCACAACTCAACCACATCCCACCGCCAGCAAAAAGCAACACCGACACACAGCCACCCCCAACCAGCCCAGACCCAGTGCCAGTCACACCAACCCCATTCGTCCCCGCCCCCTCCTCCAACGCAGTCCTCAGCCTACTCCCGGGACCCCTGCTCCCGCTCCCAGCCCGTCTCAAGCTACCCGTCTCGACCACCCTCCTCCCCCTCTGCTCTCCCGCCGCTCCCGTTCCTCCCCCTCCGCCGGGCATGCCCGGATGGGGGTGTGCGGTGCTCAAGCTTCCCCGCCTGCTCCCTGGGCCGTACGCACCGGGCGGGAAGGAGGAGATGGAGTTTGGCAGGGAGCCGCTCACTGACCCGAGCGAGCTGGAGAGGCTTGGCGGGGGCACAGAGGGGTATGTTAGGCCCCATGGGGTGCTTCCCTGCCCTTGAGCGGCGCCTTGGCCGAAGGAGAGCGCGAATGGCGGGGATGAGCTGGGGGAGAATGCGCTCTGCGCGCTTTGGGGCACGGAGGAGAGGAGCGAGGCGTACGGTGAGGGGGTTGTGCTCGTGTTCGCCGACGAGGAGGAGGTGGAGCTGGTGGAGGTGGAGATGGATTGGCTGGCGGGGTAGTGCGATGGGTGGGACGGGCGGCGGGCGAGGGAGTGCGGGTAGAGAGGGTGCACGGGCGGGGAGAGCGCTTCCAGCTCTGAGAGATCTTCGGGGATCGGGCTCCTGCGGGAGGCGGCTGCACCTCCTATGCCCCCTCCTCCTGCTGTAGCTGAGACAAGGGGAGAAGCGGCGTGCACCCAGGATCCCCTGTGCTGCCCGAGCGAGCCGGCGCGGCTGCGAGGCGAAAGGGGCAGGGAGAGCGGGGAGATGGGAGGGGAGGAGAGGAGGTTGTCCACTGGCAGGTTCAGCTGGCGGCGGAGGGAGAGGAGCTCTTCGCGGTAGGAGGCGAGGGTGCGCGTGAGCCGGATGTAGTCCAGTTCGGTTTCGTGTCTGCGAGCGGGCGAGAAAAAGAGCACACAACCCGATCAGCACCTGTCTGAGACGGCCAGGAAAAAAGCACACGTACAACCTCGTTCGCAGCCCCTCATTTTCCCTCCTCAGCGCGTCCACAACTGCCTGCATAGATGGCCCAGGCGTCGCATTCTCGTCCCTCTCGATCCCACCCGCGCTCCCCGTCTCCTCCGCTCCGGGCGCAAGACCGTGCCCGTGATTGAACCCCTCTCCGTGCAACCCGGCGCTGCCCAAGCTCCCCGCAACGCCCTCCAAGCCATCAACAGGTGAGATAGGCTCGCTCCCCTCTGCCGACGTTGTCTGGGATTGCTGGGCGAGCTGCTGGGCGCGCAGGGCTGCTAGCTCCCGCTGCAGGCGCAGGACGTGCGCTTCGTTCTCGGCTTCCATTGCGTTTTCGAGGTCGACTTTCTCTTGCGAGAGCTGGGGGGAGGGTTAGCATGCCGTTTCATTGGTAGTGACGATGCGAGTTAAGCAAAGGGGTGAGTGTATGGTGAAGATGAGGTGCAATGTGACCAGGTAAAAGACAACAGGCAAGAAGAGAGGAGGGAGTAGAACGTACCTGCTCCAGTTTGCGTGACAAGACATTGACGATCCGCTCCTGGTCTGCTTCATAGGCATTGATGATCTCTTCCGTGTTTGGGGGGTACTGGGAGGCGGACGTGTGGGAAGAGAAGGAGGGGCGGGCGGAGTGTGTGGAGAGAGGCTGGGACATCGTTTGTACGAGTATCGTGTGACTTTCTTCTGACAGGTGCGAAGGTGGGAGAGTGTGGATACGATGAAGAGGAGACGTCCCTGCTGCTGAGCGTGAGCCGGGTAGCCCTTCGGATGAGGATTGGCGGGGCGTGATCCTCGAGGTTTCAAGCTGCAACTTCAAGTTCCGAGTCCGCAGGGTGGCGAGTCACTCGGCGGGCACGTGAGACCGTTCCGTTCGGCAGCTCCCGGCTGGGCGCAGCGTGTCCGCAGACGGCTGACGATGTGCCTAATCGTTTCTCTTTTGGTGTACAAGTAGCTTGAATGGCGAAATATGAATTCGGGGCGATACTGCTTTACTCGGTTGGGCCGGATGTTCCGGTTATGTAACCCGTCTGTGCCGGATGACTCCTAGGCGCCAGGAATCAGGGGGCTGTGCCAACTGTACCGTTGTTCAGGGCCGGCGGCTCGCGCGGGGATAAAAGCGTATGTGGCGGCAGCGGGTTTTCGTTTTCTCTTTCTTTTCATCCCCATCACCTGGGCTCGCGCGATGCGCTCGGGGGCGGACATTCATCCCCACTTCATGATCTCTGGGCGTGTTTGTCTTTAGGAAGACATGTAGCGTCCTGAGGGATGTGTAGTGCGCATGCTTGTCCGCCCCGTCCTCTTCCCTTGTCGTCGGCACGCACTCAACGCGTCGCCCCACTGTCAACATCTCCCGCCGGTCGACCTCCCCTTTCTGCCCTCTATCATGATTTATATGCGGGATGGCGCGCGTCTCCCCACCTAACCCCAACCTCCCGTCGATGCATTCGCCTTGTCAGCTTGCATCGTGATATCGGGGAACATCGTTTAGGTGGGTCACGCGTCGCCATCCTCCCTGTGTCATCACCGCCGACCGCTACCTCCCCTCTGGTCTCTATGCACTGCATGCAGCCTACTTGGCTTGCAAGGGAGCGGGCGAATCCACTCCGGTCGATCAGCCCTGTCACTGCCGTCTGACGGCAGTTGCTGGCGGCAGTGTTTAACGGAGTGCGTTCGTCTGCTGCCCACCAATTCTATCTCCTGGCGACACCCTTCTTGGCCTTGCTAGGACAGCCAGCGTACTGCAGATGGGCACGGTCGACACTGGCGCACCGGGACCGCTCAGCTTTCAGAGCTGATTTGGGGCCCACGTTTCGCCAGTGCCCGCCATGCTCACCCGCATGCACGCCGTCTATCCATTTGGCAACGAGGACGAACGCTTCATGCACCTTGCTACGCTCGCGTCTGATGCGCTGGGATGCCGCCAAGCGGAACGCGGCACATCTGAGATTGCCATGTGCCGAAGGGGCATGCAGCTTCTCGTCCTACACATCCTGGTCGCATTCCCCTCTGCTTTCCTTCCTGTCTGGCCCGCTTTTCTGTGCTGGTGGGCTTCGGTTGCTCCGGTTCCTGTGATGGTGTCCATCACGTCGTGTGATGGTTACATCTGTCGCAGCTTTGCGGAGCATCCCCTGCCTACTCTGCTTGATTGCTGTCCGTCTCTCCATCTGGTTCAGTATTCAACTACTCTACTGCTCTAGGGTGACCTAGGTCGACGCGCACCCGCAGCTGATACTTCAACCAACCTTGGCTGATAATTCGATCACTGCAGAGTGCGCGTCTGCCTCTTTCACACCTGCCTTATGGTCTCGCGTCAAAGCTCCGGTGCTGGATGCAACACGCCGTCGTCTTCCTTCTCCTCTCGATGTTCATCCTGCGCTTTGCCATTGGCAGCCACGCCCAGCTGACTTCGATTCCGCGGGATGGAATGAACGACAGCGTGTCGGTCTTGCAACCGCATGCTGTCACCATCTCGGGCAGGCTGCGGTCTCATTCCTTCCATCCGGGGACTTTAACTCAGGCGTTCACTGGGACAACCTGGGTTATAGGTCGTCGGTTTGGCTGCGGGAATGTGTCCCTGCCTTTGCTCGGAACGACCTCTCATCTGGTGCTGCTTACTTGCATTTGGCTATTAGCACCGTCTACGACCCAGGTTGTTGCTGGCATAGCGGCGAAAGCATCTCCCACATCAGGAGTGGCAAGACTGTCTTTCCAGCGTGGAAAGTTTTCTCTCTTTCCTACGGTGATGTGGGAAGGCTCTTGCCCCATTCTTTCTTTGTTCGCGAGATGGAGAGTGAACTCAGACCGGCCGTCTCACCCATGAGGCAGAAGGATGTGCGTTCTTCATACTATCATTACTGTCCCAATGACACGTCGCCTGGCCCGGAAGGTCATACTTATCCCTGTCCGCTGGATGACTCCTCTCTCTGCGGGGCGACACGACTTCAGAGGCTGTGCTAGCTTGCGCGCAGCAGCTGTATCGTTGCGCGGCGGTCACTTCAACCAACCTTGGCTGATTAACAGATCGTCGCAGTGTGGGCGTCTCTGCCTCTTTCACACCTACTCTATTGTCTCGCTTCGGAACTAGCACGATACTGGACGCTACACGCCGTCGTCCTCCTTCTACTTTCGCTGTTCATCCTCGTTTCGCCACTGCCACCGGCGTCCAGATGACTCCGAGATGAGATGCAAGGGTGCTGGACGACGGTGTGTCGCTCTTGCAGCCGCTCTGGAGCAGGCTGTGGTCTGGCTGTTGTCTCATTCCTTCCTTCCTCGCACTTTCATTCGGGCTGTCACTCGGATAATCTGTGTTGTAGGGGTACAGGTCGGCTAGGGAATTTGTCCCTCCCTTTCGTGAAAATGTCCTCCTCATGCTTGTTTCTTACTTTCTTCATTACAGCAGCGCATTATTATGTCTCGTATCAATCTCGTCGCCATGTTTCCCTGTGGCTACGAATATGGCGATCGAGGAAAGGTGGGGTTTCGAATTTCCACCTATCCTCATCCGGACGACGTGCTGGAGCATATCCTCCCCACAACACTTCCGTCTACTACTGTAGTCTCTACTCTAACTGATTACGAGATGACCAATTGCACACGTTCTTGATGACGAGGATCACCGGTTTCATACGGAGTGTGTCACATCACTGCGTGACGCGTTTGTAAATGCTTCCGTTTTTTAAAACTGTACAGCACGACAGAAGTCATGAGGGTGTGTCCCGACGCACGACAGGTTTTACAGGCTTCTCATCCGGCTTTCTCGTCCCCTCGTCACCTTTACTTCTAGTCGTCTCTGTTACCATTGGTGCTGGTTGCAATATTATCCCCGCTCCTCCAATTTCTGTAGCTTGTCTTGCTATAAGACATACGCTGCACAAGGGTTCCTGGAATGGGTCTAACTCGCCGACCTTGCTCTGCCCCAACTCGCACCTCCCCTCGCCACGACCGGTCTCACCTCGCTCTGTCTTCTGCAACCCAACGTCTCTGTGGTGTGCTGAATGGCGTCCGTGTCCCTACCCCTTCGATCTCGTGCCCCAATGCCCCCGCTGCGTTTGCAAAGGCCCATTGGGTGCCGAGGAGTGGGCTGCGCCGCGCCTCGTCATCAGTTTCTGCTCTCGTAACACCCTTCGCGGTGATCCCTAGACCTGGCTTCATCTATTGCTTCAAGACATCAAGACACCTATCGCCGCCATCTACGCTGCGTGTATCGCCTGACAACGCCGATCCGCCTGTGCATTGGCGCGAACGGACGCCCGCGTGGCGCACCGCGAGACGGGAGCATGTCGCATCCTTGGATATATGTCGATCTCGATGCTGCTCTTCGTCCATCAAAGAGCAGCATCGTTCGAGTTGTCTACATTTGGGGATGCGTCAGCTTGTCCTTCTCCGGGCTGCTAGTCTCGTCGACCCTCTTCTTTGCCGCTGTTGCACCCTTGCACCTCTATGCTCCACCCCAACTGCGCCCTGCTGGCATCTTTGTCGCACGTTCCTTTCATTGTACATCGTGTTACCAATGTATTGTGCAAATGCGATGAAAATGATTACAAACAGACATGAAATGAAGAGCTAAGCATTCGGCGGTGCTTAGTTGGGCAACCCGGCATACCAGCCATCAGCAATGTCTCTCTCCATCTCGTGAGCGGACTGCAAACAATCTCGATAGTCCAATAGCTGAAGTCGCTCGAGGCATTCAACCTGGCGGGACTTTGCCAGCGCTCGCAACTTGCGTTCCGACAGCGCCGTCATCTCCTCCAGCGCGCTCTCCTTCTCTGGTTCGGCGTATGAACCCGGTTTGAAAAACGGTGAGTGTATCGCTCACCATTCATGCGCACCCGTTGCCGGGCCGCATCTCGTCTCCGCCGCTCTCGTCGTTTTTCGGCTCCCGTCAGACGCTGGAATTGCTCCTCCAGCATCGGCTGGTGAGGCGGGCCATGATAATGCCCTGACTTGGAGGGCTTCAGTGGGGGGCTGCTGAAGGTAACACTCCCAAATATATCGGTAAATGGGATAGCAGCGCTTCGCCTAACAGGCAGCTGTAATGAGGGAGCCATGAGTAGTGGAGCAGTCGATTGCACAATATGCGGAGGATACCTTCAACGAAGGGAGCGTAGAGCCCTCGATTCAGTCTTTTATCACCGGGCGGCGGCCTGAACCGTACAAACCCGGTGGAAGAGGATGACTTCAAGGTATCGACATTCCGGACCGACACGCTGCCAGCACGCGTTGCGGCGGCGTGCTGTAGTCAAAGGGAATATGACGGCGGTTCTTTACATGCCCCATACGCGTCTTTTTCCGAAGACGGGACTGTACCTGCGGGTTTGATACTACAGCCGCCTTCTTGAAAGTGATATGTGAAGCATATAGATTATTGTCCAGGTGGCTTCACGAAGGCCATTGGGATGCAGACGCACAAAGGCCTGCATGTTGTATTGGCGCTAGCTAATGCCAGTTCTCTGACCTCACATGAGTGATAAGGTCTTAGCGCGGCACCTTGTGGGCCCTTGCTTCCAGGCGTTTTCCAAGCATCTCACAGTGTTTATCACTACCTAACCTAAGGCCATAATTCCCTACAGGATACTACAACAGAGTTGAAAGGTGAAAATCGTTAAAACGAGAGGCAAGAACAGATGGTAAGGGAAATCACTTGGAACTCAGAAGCGTGCTTCTACCAGTCGACTGTCTGGCGAGAGGTTGTTTTCCCCACTTGCTTCTTCTCCTTGAAGTGCGTGCTCTTCAGGTCAGAAGCAGACATTCTTGCAACTTGCATTCATGAACACTGCATATGCCTGCCTCTTTTGGTCTTGCAAATCTTGGTTGATGAGCCTCTCATGAAGATGTATCATCAGAAGGTCCTCAAGTTCGAGATTCTGGAACTCCTGACGATGTTCCAGAGCCTTTACTTTGGCTGAAAATCATGAATAACCAGCCTGGGAATTTCTGATGAGGAGTTCAATACCTTGTAATCGTTCACGGAACACCTTTGCTGAGTTCTTGTTACGAAGGCGACGCTTGGTGAGGGCATCACTTGAATCATTGTCTTCCGGAGTACCAACAAGCGTCGAAGTGTCTGATGGGTCCGGACTTCCTTCGGTCTCTTCCCCCCTGAGAACTTTATCCGGAAGATAAATGGGCAACGGACCCGACTCCATGATGAGAGATTGCATTGGAAGTGCGGACAGGGGATGTGGGAAAGGAAATGGGGGTATGGGATCAAAGCTCGAGGCTGCGCGGGTCCTTTAAATAGGTCCTCATTCAGAGTGTCTAGCCAGTCCGTATGTACACGTTGCGTATGTTCACAAGCCACTTGCGACGACTCCACATGAGGCACCGGGAGCTCCCAACCAATGACTCACACGGGCCCATGTGATAACTTGGCCATACATGAGTCGTTTGACGGGGAAGAATAGACGTGGGGGCGAGTGGCCTCATGGTTCTCGATCATATCCCACCATACGCGGCCCAACCCCTATCTTGTAGGACGCGTAATAGCAAAGCCATTGTCAGGAACCTGCAGCTGACAAGAAAATTGACCATTGTTCTGCATTCGGGGAAAGTCCGTTGTTACCATACTACTATATTACAAAGAGTGTCTCATAGGGAATTACTTAATTGTATGATCATATCGGGTCGTCAGGTCGTTAAGTCGTCAAGTCATGAGGTCGTCGTGATAAGCTGTCTGGTGGGAATCTACTGCGCCGCAGCCGTACTCTGCTTCCCAAAGCCGCTGAATGCATGCAGCAGAGAAAGGGGCGGGAGGGTGGTCATGTTTGCCGTGAGCATAGCCAAGATTGAATCCGGTGACTGCAAAAGCGGACCACTGGGCGACCGTGTCTGAGGTGCAGATTGCATACGCTTGAGGGAGGTGTTAACGTCGCAGAGCTTGTGCGTAAGCCACTTGATGTGCTGCATGTTGTTGTCCACCTGCTCTCGAAGCAGCCGGTTCGCCAACTCCTCGCGTTTGAGCTTGCAGTGTAACTGAAGAGATTCTTCCTTGTAGCGTTCAAGCTCACCTGAGAAGTTAGAAGTCAGTGCCGAGTATAGGCAGGGATGGAACTGTACGCACCGCGCTGCTTCTCACGCCATCGCCTCGCACCCTCCCGATTCCGGGCCCGCTGTCGACGAAGCCGTTCCGATTCTGAAAGCTTGGTACGCTGCTCGTGCCCATTCGGTAGACTTACTCTCGTCATGAAGTCTTGACCGGCGGTGTCGGCATGGTCCATCATCTGGTGGGATACAGGGAACGTCGTCGGAGAGCAAGGGAAATGCATATCGGTATCGCCCGTAGGTTGATCCATATCTTCATGATCGCTGATAGGCGTAGAAGCCTCGTTAAGAGGCCAATTGCCTGAGCCGGCATTTGAGGACGCAACAGGAGAGACATCGTGAAAGGCATCAAGGAAAGAAGCCGTAGAGCTATCCGCGGAGGAGGGTGATGGCACGTGGACAGTCCAGGTCGGCAGCTCGAACAAGGGTGACATAAAGTCGTTACTCGACCCTGCCGAAGGCTGCGATGAATCGACGCAAGCAGATGAAGTAGCGTTGGCGTCCCAGGCCAGGAAATCCCACGTGTTGGATAGCGTCGTAAGTCCGGGGGTGTTGTGAGGAGAGTCGTTAGCAGGGAGCGTGGAGGTGAATTGGAGGGTGCTGGAGTTCGGAGGAGCGGGGTGACAGTGGTTGAAGGTAAGATCGGGGAGTGGTGAGAGTGTAGGTGATGGAGTGGAGCGGCGAGTGGCGTTCGAGATGGAGCTGCGGAGCGTCTTGGAGATGGGGATAGTGTTGGGAGAGTGACGACCAGCGTCGTGTCGCGGAGAGAGCATCTTGGCTCCGACGTCGGGAGGCAGCGAGTTGTTGATCACCAGCGGGTATCAGGATGGAATAGGATAGAGAGGAGACGGGTTGTGAGGGGAGTTGTGGCTCCTTGTTGCGGACAAAGAGAGGCGCTTTATACGATAGTGTTCCACTGCGGTGCAAATTTGCAGGGCCAGAGGATCACGCAGGAACACGTTGCAGCCGCGTGTTATGAGCGATATGCATACCATCACGCGGGCCAAATGGGGATGAGCGAGCCGTCTAAGACCGATGATCACTCATCACGGCCACCGAGAGAGCAAGTTGTGAGGGAGAGAGGCCAAGTCGCGGGACGCGGGATATGATGGCAGAATGCGCCGCACAAAGCCATATTTGGGCCACGGTCGCTTTCGCGACAATGACCGAAGGAAGCGGAGTTCAGCAGCCAGCACGCGACAATAATGCAAGGTCCTTCAATATCGAGAGGGAGGCAGAGCCATGAAAGGACTTGAAAGGCGGGGACGGATACCCGCAATCAGAATGGCGAGAAGCGGCCCTTGGGAGAAGCCAAGGCTGTGCGCATGGAACCAATCGCCGCTTCTGGCTCCACCCGTTTTCGGCCGAGCGGGTTAAGTCGGCACGAGCACGAGCTGCGTCTGCTTCATCAATCGTCTCGGTTCTTCGCCCTGATCGGATAGACCGCAGCGCTCCAGGACGCGTTGATGGTTTTCAACCTTCAATATCGACTGTTCACAGTGGCTCTTTGGATGACCCGTTCTGTCGTGGATCGTGATGTCACTCAATTGCGTGCCTGCACAGCTGAGTGAGTCGTTCCAGGCAATCCACCACGTTCAGGCATATGATCACATTCAAGGCATAAGGTCAAGTCTGGCATGTATGGGATATTTCTCCTGCTATTCAGGAGCACGTATTTGAATGGCACTACGTATCAAGCAGCCGTCTGAAGTAGCCGTCAAGACGTTCCGCCTCCTCCGCTGAGAATCCGAGAGGTGCCAGGTCGTTTATGTCAACCACCGTGGAATCTTCGTCATCTCGCTGGTTATTCAGCTCCAGAAGGGCCCTCAAGAACATGACTCGAAAGGACCTTGTCCTTTCAGCGGTGATGAAGACGACAAAGGCACGCTGACGAAAATATTCTTCTCGTCTTACGAGTTGTTCTTGTCGTTCCCGGATTTCATCCTCGCGCTCCTGGAGCTGTTCCGCCCGTTCTTGGAAACGAATGTTACGTTCCTGAATTTGCGACTGCCAAAAGTTGTCGTCAGTCCGTAATCTCTGTTCCGTGGGCAATGACGCGCCTCTAGTGTTTCGTTCACAGAAGAGAGCTGGCTGTTCTCCGCAATCAGTGTTCTGATTATGGAGTTCTTCTCGTTCAATGTGCGCAGCATTTGTTCTGTGGCTGGCATTCAACCTCAGTCTGGATATGAGCGTAGACTGCGGAGCTCACCTTCTTCCTTGGGGGGGGAGATCGCGGAGTTTTCGAGATCGTATTTCCTCTTCTTGTCCCTGGCTGGCTCTTCCCCCTTGTCTTCTTCGACCTGCCGAGTTGCTTGTTCTTCAGCACCGAGGATAGCCTTCTTTCTTTTCCGAGTTGTCTCTGGCGCTGGAGACGGCCCGGTTCCAAGTTTTGCCTTGTCCATATCACTGATAGCCGAAGGAACGCTGTTCGATGTGCCTTGGATATCGATCGGACACATGATGTCAATGTCCATGTCATGCGCTGCGGTGACAAGGACAGGCGCTTCGATAGCATCACTCAGTGTATCCGATTCCGCTTCCACTGTGACAAAAGTAGCTTCTATGTCCGGTGTGTTCTCCTCGTCCTTGAGAGCAGATTTGGTGAACGAAACATGTGCGCCGGTGCTTTGATTGGAACGCACTGTCATGGCAGTGACCTCTTGTTTGACCGGGCCCTGGCGGGACAGTTAGCTATGAGAGCTTGTCGCGTAATAGTGCTTACCGGCGCCGTGGAACTAACAGAGGACATAGAGCCGCCAGTGAATCGAGCCATGAATACTAGGGCTTTGGCAGCAGTAGTCTCTTTCTCGTTGAGGGATGCGTGTGCTGCAGCAGGAGGAAAGGTACAGCCTGAAGTATTCAAGTCAGCACTCCTGGAACGTGGGCCATACGACATTTGTGCGAGTGGGTGCTGACCGTTCGACATACCTGAGCTTCTGGGGAGCGGGGGAGAGGTCGATGGGAGAACAGTGGGGTGGATCTGGGAGGCTTTATATAGACGTGGAGTGGATGGGCCACCATGCTGAACGCCGCATGGATCGTCCGGAGAAAGACGCTAGCAAGGTCCGGTGATTTCCAAGCTCCGCCTTATGAAGTGAATTCCCATGCATGTTCATGTCTTGATCGGTCCACCTTCTGCTATTCGGAGCGGCGATCCGAAGATCTGTGCCAAAAAATTGAAACTATAGGGGGTGACTTTGATAGGCAGCCGACGTGCGCGTGAGCCTGAGCGGTCGATGCGGGCCCCAAGCGTGTTCACTTGGGCCACTTGACCCCACCGCAGCCTGTTTTCCATGTGAATTTGCGGCGATTAACAGCCAGATTAACCCACCTGACTTGATTTTAGCGCATGGAAGGCACCTGTATGACTCACAGAAGGAGGCGCAAGTTGAGCCACTGAGGCAGCCTCATGTTCGAACATGCGAGAGCATCTACCTGCGGTTCGGCAAACCGACAGGGGGTCAAATGGCCTTATCAACCCATGCATTACGCAATAACGAAAGGGTACAGCACAGGAGAACAATAGACTAGCTAGCAGGTATGGGTCATGCTTGAACTGACGATGGACGGAATTATGTAAACTCACGTAGGGTTCACTGCTGTGGCCCGGCCGAGTGGAGCGAAATGCGCTCAATTGTACAATGCGGACGACACGAGGAGAGAAAATGGAACGATGGAATAGGGGGAGGCGCACACGTCCGAGAGGACACGCTAATGCCGCATTTTTTTCGCTCAGGCCAGAGAGGTTCTTCCCACTGGCGGGGCAATGAGCATGCACCCCGTCCTACTCTGAGAAACTGGCGTTGGGGACGAGCGGGTTAGGCGTTCTTGGTCCTGGCCTTCCGCGCAGGCTTCTCGACGGGCTCCTTGGGCGCTTTCTTCGGTGCGGCCTTCTCAGGCTTCTCAGCGGCGGCTTTGGGGGCGCGCTGCAAGGGGTCAATACCGCATATACGCACGGAGGGAGAGGAAATACCTTGCGTTTCTCGCCCGCCTTCGGCTTCACCTCCTCTTCGTCGGAGAGATCGCCGTCGTCGGCGAGGGCATCATCCACTGCTTTCTTCTGCGCGTACATCAGCATTCTGGCCAACAATTGGCAGACGGAAGGAGACGAGGGAATGGTGACTGAATGATGGGAGGGATACGCACGCTCTCAGCAGCCGATCTGGTCTTCTTCGGCTTCTCCTCCTTGGGCACCGCTTTCTTGGGAGCGCGCTTCTTTGGTTTCGGCTTCTCCTCTTCTTCGTCCTCAGGCTCCTCCTCCTCGTCTTCCTCCTCTTCCTTGGCCTTCTTCGCAGGAGCCTTGCGTTTTTTCTTGGGCGGCGCCTCCTCTGCTTCTTCATCACCGTCCTCGCCCTCCTCTTCGGGAACGGCCTTCTTGCGCGGCTTCTTGGCCTTGGGCTTTGGCTTCTCCTCCTCTTGGGCCTCCGAATCAGGGGGAGGCTTGCGCGCCGACTCGGGGATGTCAGCGGGGTCGATGGTGCGCGTATCAAACGCCTTCTTGACCTTGTCTTGGTCTTCCGAGCTACCATCAAGCAAATCAGCAAATTTCCAAATAAAACGAAGGAACTACGCACGTCAAGTCCTCCATCCCATCAAGCTCCTCAATCTCCCCAATCGACTTCAGTATATTGCCCATGAGCTTCTCCGTCACACATCCATAATGGCGCCACTGGAACGACTGCATGCCTTTGATATCCACGAGCGTGCCGATGCGCAAGATGCCCTTGGCGATGGGTGTGCCGCTGCATGGTTTGGGGCCTTTGCATTTCGCGCGCGCGGAGGGGGAGTACTCTGGGGGAAAGGTGGTTAGCAGGGAACAGAGGGCGAGGGAAGAGGAGGAACTAACCAATACGGTAGGCGGTCTTGCGCCCGGGGCCCTCTTCGTCTGACATTTTAAAAGTCAAGGTTGGAAAGGAGGAGGAGGAGGGACGAGGAGTTGAAGACGAATCTATTCGCTGTGCGCTGCAACCCTCAATCCGCCGTCTTCGAGGACCCTTACGCACACGACGCGTCTTTCTGTCTCCGTGCGGAGTCGGATAATTTACCACGCGCAGCGGAGGCATTGGCATAGGCGGGAGCAGTCAGCGCGGCGTGAGGGAAAAGTTCAGCTCGGACAAGGCTCGACGTCGTCGTCTGACTGTAATCGACATCTGCCATCATGGTGAGTCCGTTGTTCTCTATGCTTTGCCAGTGGGGAATGGGTGGGGGCCGATGAGGACGTGCTGCGGGCGCTGTGCGAGAGGACGGCGGGGGCGCCGCTGGATGGGTGGACGATGGATTGGATGCGCGATGGGTGGATGCACTTGGCGCTCGGCCGACTCATTCTCCTCGCACTCTGCGCTCTCCTCTTGCATACGTCCTGCGACAGCGGCTGATAGCCTCCCCAGACCAAGAAGAGAAGAAATGGCGGCCGGAACAAGCACGGGCGCGGGCACGTAGTTTTTGTCCGTTGCTCCAACTGCTCGCGTTGCGTGCCCAAGGACAAGGCCATCAAGCGCTTCACCGTGCGCAACATGGTCGAGTCTGCGGCCGTGCGTGATATCAGCGATGCGAGCGTTTATCAAGGTGCGTCTTCCTCGGCGTGCTCCACGGGTTTTGTATTGATGGTTGGTCGCAGAGTATGCCGTTCCCAAGCTTTACATCAAGATCGCCTACTGTGTCTCGTGCGCCATCCACTCGCACGGTGCGTCTCTTGTCCTATCCGTCGATTCTCACTCATGTCCGCGGTAGTGGTTCGTGTCCGCTCCCGTGAAGGTCGCAGGAACCGCGCTCCCCCTCCCCGCGTGCGGTTCAAGGACGGCAAGAAGGTCAACCCCGCTGTGCAGGCAGCGGAGGACGCCAAGGCTGCTGCCCGATGAGCAAGTGGTAGTGAGGTCAATGGTGTGGTTACTATCGCGAGTAAGCTAGCATTGTGCAACGGAGAAGGCATGTGGGCGGGGCAGCGGGCAAAAACCCACGCTTACGAGCGGGGACTATGCAGACTATGTGGATTGTGGATGCCCTATGCGCCGTAATGCATTGCGTTCGCTATCAATTGCTACTATCCACGTTTGAAGACCGTTTCTGATGGCCTTTTCTGAGAGCCGTCCCCGATCAGGGTTTCTTGGAGCGGTTCTCGGGGCATTTTCGTTCACCGGCTCTATACACTGCTTCTGCTCCCCGCTGGGCGCCTGCTATCTATTGGCACTTCTCGTGTTCTGGCCCTTGGGGAGAGACTACCGTTCTGGATCTGCGACCGCTCCTTGAAAAGGTGTTACGACTCGAGGTTATTGATGTTCCCCTGAATCATCTCCCGTTGCCCCCCAATGCCCTTCCAAATCTTCGAACCTTCGTCGGCAACACACAAAACTGCTTCACGATTTGCGATGGAAGTAGACCTCTCCACACACTCGATCTCTCGCTTCCGGTTCCTGACTACGATCTGACGGTGATGAACAACTGTTCTCAAGACTCGACAGCCTTACTGTCGCGATTCGCACTCACAACTCCTCTGCAACGTGTCTTCCTCGTGCATCGCATCTTTGCCGCGGCCCTCAAGCTCTTCCGTGACCGAGCATTTGGATGTGTGAACTCATGGCGGTAGAATGAATGGATCTGGACTGCCGGAGCTTCCAGATCCTTCCATCTGCCAGTCACCTGCGGCCTCCATGTGCCCTACACGCCGTCAACACGCGCACATGCCAAGCAATGTGCTGCACTGAGCAGTGAGGTAATCAAGATGGAACATAAACACCGATGGTCGGCACAGCTGGTGAGCTGGTGATGAGTCTCATGGATCTGAGTCATGACAGGACATTTGATTCCACACAATACCTGCACTTCCGACCGGACGCAGCATATAAAAGCCGCCTGTTGCTTGCCATTCTTTCCTCGCCAGTCATCTTCTTCTTATTGCCCCTCTCAACTGATCGCAGCATGGCACAACCAGCAGATCCGCCTCTCCGACTGCCTTACTATCTTGCTCAGCTCGACAAGATATCCATTCCCCTCTTCCCCCAATTGACCATACAGCCCACTTGCCTGGATGGGGTACAACGGAGGATTGCTCTTGCTCAATGGCCAAACCGTGCTCCACTCTCCCTCCACGAAACAGCAACCCGAATACTACAGCTACTGACAAATGGTTTCAGTCGGTTCAACTGTGCCATCACCAAAACATGGGAGGATAAGTTCAACACGGTACGCACAGAATTAGATGTTGGTTCACGTGCTTATCAACTCTCATTCTAGTACTTCGTGGTTGACATAATGCCACGGGGAGAAGCACGCTACGGTGTCAAGCAGATGCAAGCTCTTGTAAGGCTGTATGATGGAGTGGACTACCGTACAAGATTGAATCAGGTATCTGAGGTGAGACTACTCGAAATCTTAATAACAGATTCTCACCAAAATTGCAATTAGGTCTATACCATGAGCTTTCTCAAGCGTGACAGTGGAGATGCAATACCGGTTCCGTATGTCTATGCATACGGTCAAAATAAGAGCCTCCTTGGATGTCCCTTCGTAGTCCTGGAAGTAAAGGTACGCAACGCTGCGATTTTCCCTCTTCCCAAGTCTGAAACCCCCCGCCCAGCAACGTTCCACAACCACTTTGGCACTAGGTTTCGAGAACCTGTCAACCGCCGCCAAGGAAAACGCCATTCGAGAGTATGCGTACATTCAGAGGGCTCTCTCTTACGTTCTGCCCTTTTCGGCGATTGGGTGTCTCGAGGAAAAACCGGGCGAATCTGACCCTCACATTCGACTAGCCTCGAGTTTCAAGATGGACTACCGACAGGGTTCTCATTCGCGGAGCAGCATACTTCACCCTCGTGCTACGTACACGTCGACTAGAGACTGGCTGTTTGCGGAAGAAGCGGAAGAAAGGCTAGCGCTGAACACCCTTCCCTCTTCTTTTACCCCCAACGACCCGGAGGGTACTGCTCTGGAAAGAGTTTCGGATGCTAGAGTGTTTGTGGCTCAGATGCTGGGTGCAATCAACCAAATGAGGTCTGGGGAAGATAAATTTCAGCTGTGGCTTCCAAGGCTGTCTGCAGAGTGAGCACGCTGTTTAACGCATAGGACAAAGTCTAGTCTGACATGGTCACAGAAGCGTGCTAATCTCCCTAAATGATGGGTTCATTGTCTCTATCATTGATTT
Organism: Calocera viscosa TUFC12733; assembly: GCA_001630345.1. Taxonomy (NCBI): domain Eukaryota; kingdom Fungi; phylum Basidiomycota; class Dacrymycetes; order Dacrymycetales; family Dacrymycetaceae; genus Calocera; species Calocera viscosa. The sequence goes on from KV417315.1 coordinate 46,693, forward strand.
TCAAGCCTCCGGCTCTTATCCGTCTTGCTGTCTGACGGACATACCCAAGTTCCTGACACAGCACGCAGACGGGTCGGCTCGCTCTGACTCCAGTGCGACCGAATACAGGACTCTTTTCCTAAGCGCACTAGTCAGCACAGATAAACTGTCATTGCCCCGAATTGTCGGAGCGGACGCGAAGATAAACGAACTACGGAGAAATCTGATCCGCACTGTTGTCGAAAACAACTGGTGGAACACTGAGGCAAGGAACGAATGGCTGCAGGACTTTCGGGTTTTCCAGGAGGTCCCCCACACCTCAGTTCACCCAGGGTCAGCTGACGGCGAATCAAGCGGCGCTGCCGCTGCTGCGCAGAGACCAAGGCGTGCAAGACGCAGGGCACGTGGAGGGAATGGAAATCCCGGCGAGGACGCAGGCTACTTCACTGACGGCCGCACCTTGAGCCGAGACACAAGGGACCCCAGATTGGCGCCTTTTCTCGTCCGCATGCGAAATCGTCTCCGCGGGCCTGGGCCCCAGGCGGAATCTCCGTTTTGAAATTCTCCCATCTTATATGCTAGCCAAACATATGTCGCGATCACTCCATGGTGTCCATAAGTTGAATACACAAGCAGACACTAAACATCCAGGTCCTTTGCGTTGTAGCGACGCATGAGCTCTGATAGTCCATAAGGACTAGACTTGAGTGAAAAGCTGCCATATGCTTGACGTTCAACGAGAAAGGTGCTGCTGGTCGCTGCATTGCGTTGGGTGAAGGCTTCAGCCATGTGTGCGGCGCCGTGATTCTCCAGCCATATAAAACGTAACGAGGGACAGGCTTTGAGGATGGTACGCTCGAGCTCTTCCCGGCGGGCACTTGCAAACGCAGCGTGTCGTAGGCGTATCCTCACCCATCTCAAAGTACGTAGGAGCTGGAGGACAGAGGCTATCTCTTCCTGTTTGAATGTGAGCATGCCGGCCACTATAAGAGGAATCGAGATGCACCATGGATCCGTCGACGCAGACTTCGAGGTGTGTGAGATTTGGGCATGATCTTGCGAGTCGGTGAAATGTGGCCAAGGGAAGATATCCTCGATCACCAGAATTAATGCCGACATCCTGTCGTCCACCATGCACCAGGAAAAGGCGTTGCAAAGTAGTTGTGAGCGCGAAGCGCGACAATAAGGCTGTCGAGTCTTGACAACCGTTGGTCATCACAGTCAGATCGTAGTCAGGAAATGGAAGCGAGAGATCAAGTGTGTGGAGAGGTCTGCTTCCATCACAGATTGTCAAGCAGTCTTGCGTGTTGCCGACGAAGGTTCGAAGATTTGGGAGAGCGGTGGCGGGCAACGGGAGATGATTCAGGGGAACATCGACAACCTCGAGTCGTAAAACCTTTTCAAGGAGCGGTCGTAGATCCAGAACAATAGCTTCTCCCCAAGGCCAGAAGTCCAACTCGGCATCCAACGTCCTGAGGAGAGGCACCCGCAGCGTGTTCAAGGAGCGCACCATGGGCGGGAAGACTGACTGCAGCAACTGCAGACCGGACTCCCATAAATCCAGCAAGGGTGGTGCGGTGTGTCTCGCCCAGGAGAGCGACAGGTGGAGGATTTGTAGGGAATTGTCGTGCACAGACAGTATGTGGAACAGCGTCTTCAACCGTTGCAGTGTCTCGCTGAGTTGCTGCTCAGAGACTAATCGTCAGTCAGGCCAAGTCCGCCAGCATGAGGCAATGCAACGAACATAAGACCACCAATACGTGTAGCTCTCGAGTGTATTGAACTAGATGGGAATGTTGTTGCACGATCTTCATGAACAGTCTTGCATCTGGCGATGTGATCCTGACAATTCGGTACAGAAGAGGGTTGAAGAGCATGTACGAAGCGCGGGATACTCCAGCCAGCGTGGCCAGATCGGCAACTGGGATTTCATAGCGCCAGAAGATATCGGTGAAATCCAGAGGCAAATCATTTAGTGTGCGTACTGGACTCATTCGTCGTTATGGTACCGCGAGATGCAGCCACCGCATGAGGAATGAGTTGAAGGCATGGATGCGGAGGGTGGAGGACGTCCAAGTTCCATCATTCGGGACCAAATTGGGACACCAACACGCAAGCGGAAGCATCACAATCGGTCGAACTTGCTTTGATTTCGACATCAGCCATTGGCCTTGAAACTATAGTTATGGATGGTATCTGCACAGTGGTGGAAACTCCTGAATTAATCGGTAGAAGCAATCTCAACTTGCAGTGGGATCACGATAAGGCCCGTCCATGCCGTGATCCTTCACTCTCCTGCCTCATCATCCTCGGGGTGCAGGTCTCCTTCGTAGTACCGCAGGAGGTCTTGCAGCCACGCCTGCCTCTCTTGCACCATATACCAGGGCAAGGCCACAACGACGGCAAGATCACGCAAGATATCCCAGCGAGCATCGGCAGCGCGATAGAGTGCTGACTCCTCCCCACTGATTTCTTGCAGTGCAGTCATGAAGACTGTACGGAACTCTCGCGTTTGCGGCATCGGACGAAGCACATTTCTGGCCTGATAGACGCAAAATTTGGGAAAGGCCGGCAGACGCCAAATCGGGTATGCGCCGGCGTACTCCCAATCGAGGATAGAGATGATGGCACCCGCGTTGCTGCCGTCTGTAGCAATGAGGATGCTTCTGCCCGGCGTGTCAGCAATGTATTGGCATTCGGAGAACAGTCTCACGAGCCGTCCATATCTGGATGTGATACGTAGAATGTATTGCGTGGAAGAACATGCTCAGCTTCTTCGCATATTTGCGGAATTGCCATGACGAGCTCCATCAGAAGGCTATTGCTGGCGTTGATCGTCTCGGTCCAGCTCTTGTCGGCAGGAAGCGTCGTCTGGCCATACTCCTGCCAGCTGGCCAGCTGTCCATTCTCTTCCAAGTCCATATTCACCAGCCACTCGCTCGCACGCTTGAACGTCCGGTTGAAACGCCGTGTTTCGTATGCTTCGTCTCTGCCCTCAGGCGGCGGCTCGAACTTGTCGGCCTGAACAGGTCCGATAACGAACATGCCCTGGGGCTCGAGTCGAATGGAACCTATTTGGTTGAATGTGAGGCGGGACATCTCGTATAGTATTCGGGCATAGTCGTGGATTGTTCGGTGCTTCGCCTCGGTCGGCAAGTCTTCCCAACAGTCCTGAAGAGGCGTTCCATGGACCTAGATAGTCAGTCCATTAGACACGTTCGTTATTCTGCCAATCAAGACATAACCCACAATGTGATCCATAATAATGAAGCCAGAACCGAGAAGTTTGTCCGTCATGGCCCAACCATAGACCATGGGAACCGGCACTCGGCCATTCGTTGCTTCTCGAACGTATGTCATGGCGGATACCTTCAAGATGTTACTCAAGCTGCCGAGATGAGGGTGGAGCAGACGCACCTCCGCCAATACATTGTCCATGTGGTAGAAGGGGTGTGGAACGACGAGGCGAAGGATAAGCTCGTTCGGTATTCGGCGCCGGCGCGGTACATCCAGCTTGAGGAGGTAGAACTGCCCAAGTCTTCAGCATGGCTGTGAAAGGGCCCAAAAGCATCGACTTGCCTGGTTCTTGCCTGTAGCCTGCAATGTTTCCACAGTGCACGGCACACCGAATAGCAAACGTCCAAGATATGAAATGCGAGTGAGCAGGTCGAACTGCTGCAGCTCCGCGACGAACTCAGGGCCGAGCTTCTCCAGAATAACCGGTGATCCAAAGTAGACACCCTTGTAGCTATCCGAACATATGATGTCAATAGTCACAACAAGATGATTGAGGAGCGCGGGCAAGTGCCCTCCGCCAGTCGTCGTCGTTGTCGTCATATGGTAGGAAGTGAACACTATCGCGTCTCAGGACAACTGAACAGCAATTGAGTGTATGTTGTCGTCCACTCATTCCGAGACAGACGCAAAGTGCCAGCAAGAGAATGAGCATCAGAGGCCTGAGACTGTATCGATTATCGTTGAGACCCGATAGGTACTGATCCCAGCGGGAGCGTCGTTAGAGCGGCGACAAGCCACCAAAAAAGGGTCTAGGTCACTTTGCAGTGACCAAGGGAAGGTTACTCTTCCGTCCATCGCCACAAGAATTAGCATGAAGAGAATAGAAATATGTACAGTATGCCGAAGCGCTGGAGACCGATGTATTGACAAATACCCCTTGTGGTCGAAGTGGTCCAGGCGGCAGGGAGACGCGACGGGCAGCTTCGACGCGTCTGCACGGAAGCTATTTGACATTTAGTGTCGCACGGTCTCCTTGGCCGCCGCAGCGCTCTCTTCTTCGCTACGTCCTTCTCTCTCGGCAGCTGCGGATGTCATGCTCATATGTTTAATATGCCTGACATCATTCTATTGGACCCTAGTGTCTACTTGGCTGGTTTAGAACACTATCCCGAAGATGTATTCTCGGTGCCAGGATTCAGGTGGCTGGCTGAATGCGCAGGGCATTCGTCGGCAGCGTTCGAAAGACAACACCTCTGCTCGCGTACCAACTACTTTCAAGCCATGTCACTAAGCAGATCCAGCTGGCCATGCTGCGTGTGTTCTCCTGAGAGAACGATCTTCTGTGCGATGAAGCAGTACTGCTCTTTGCTCGCGCCTGGCACATCGACATCCTGCACAGGATGTTTCTTCCTGCTTTCAGGTTCCATCTTCTAGTGCTCCTTGGATTGCCCGTGGGTGCGTTTGCTTACACTCCACTGGATGTCGACACTGGGTATGCGTCCCAACAAGTTTTGTATTCGTCTTGCTGAGCTTGACAAAAGAAAGCCGTCATTGGCCGTGGGTGCCAGTGGTTTGGTGCGCTGTTCCATGTCGCTCATTCGGCACAGACTAAAAGCTCTAGGCGCTATTTTACCAGTGACACTAAGGGAAGCGGGGACTGTTGGGAAATCTGTTTGGGAGTGAATTTTACGATTGCCTTTTGGCTTCGCCTTTGTGACTCTCGAACTCAGATACGCCTGGGCAGACCAGGTACCGTCGTACAACAAATGGCGCAGCTGTCGCCCTTGGATGAGTTTCGACCGTTGGTGGATATGGGGATCGTTCGTTCACCCACGTTCATAATATGCACAGTTGTGTTCTAATCAAGTACTAACTGAGAACGCATCTCCATTCGATCTACACCCACATTTTTGGTAGCACACCGCGGCCGGCCAGTGTGTGACATAACAGAGACTTGTCGAATGCTGACTGCTGTCCAGAACACCAACTAAGTTATACGCATTGGTAAGTTTTACGTACGATCGGTTATGTCCTAGGGTCCTGACCGCGCCGGCGGTAACCTACCGGAACCAGCGTTCCGAGGCGCGCCGTAGGATCTTCCCTAGATACGGCGCCGCCGGTGCTTCTTCTTAAAGGTGTCATTTACCAGGGGAATCAGTTGATCGTTCGTTGCAGTTAGAGGACGCGCAGAGATAAGCCTTATCGCACATTATTGCTCTCCTCCGCTCTGGTCTGTCCATCCTGTATAAGCTCAGCCGGTAGCCTTCCTCCTGTCCGGTCCCCCCATCCAGAATACTTATTGGGATCGCTTTCGAACCTGGTCGTAGCTGTCCGAGTTCTGCCTTAAGGTTATTGGTCTTATCGACGGAGACACGGAGTGTAATGTTGTGTTGCAGATCATGTCCAGCCTCATGTCCAGCTCCTTACACGCCTTGGAACAGCGAAACCGGGCCGTCCAACCCCTGCTCCAGCGAGTGGACCGAGTCACCATCATACCCCTCCAGACCTGCGGAGTCTCTGGAAGATGTCGTGAGGGATTAGAGCCCAATGGCTGAACGAAAGAGGAAGCGATGTGGGTAAGTCCTTTATTCACCCCTTCGGTTAACCTTCGCACACAGCTTGCCCAGTTGTCGGCAAGATGGATTTCGCTCGTTGAGCTTCTCCAGTCTCAAAGGCGTGACTTCCGGCACGCTTCTTGTTCAAATTCACCAGGAAGGACACGGCGTGTACTGCCGGTCTCGTTATCCCTTTGCGTGCTCCACCATCTTGACTCGGCCTTCTCATCCTGTCCTTCGGCAAGCACCGAAGCGTTGATCATCAAAAGGCGCTGTCTGTCATGCCGTAGAACGGGAATATCGCTGCACCGCCGTTTCGACAATGATAAGGCTGTCCCAGTTGAACCGCGTGAAGCAGCCCAGTTTCGCCAACATCTGGCTGAAGGCATAGCGCTCGGTACCGTATGAACGCCCCCTAGGAAAGTTCGCTTTCTGCCTTGAGAGATAACAGCACTTTCGAAGCACAAACCCGCCAGCCAAGGTGAAGACTGGCATGAAATAGAACATGAGGAGTCCGAGCCATTCCAGATTGCCCCGATCGATAGGCACGGAGGTAAAATCTGCGTGCAGCCTTCGGCCGCGGTGCTGGAAGCACAATCACGTGTCGACTGAGTCGCTCCCCTCGCTTTGCGGATACAGTGTCCAATGGCCGCGGTGCATGTAATTCATGTCCTCGAGCACAGGCAGCACTGTGAGTAGTGTTAATACCATTATCTACACGAGGTGAACACGTGTACCATGTCAGAGTCACGGCAGAACCGTCTTAAGCCCGGTGGACTATCTGGCTTTCGGACTGAACGCCAGCCAGAGAGTAAGGTGAAGGGCCGGATAGTATATATACCTGCAAAAGCCATGGCAAACGTCCCATGTTTGAACGCTCGACCTGACCATAGACCATTGGCATCAAAGTCGACCCCTGTCATAGCATTCATACCGCACATACCTGTCAGGACCTGCATCACCGCCCACATCCACGATCTCATGGCACAGGCCGGCTTACAATACCTCTATACAGGCACCACCGTCGTCCTCGACGAGTGGGAGCTGCAGTTTCCCGAGCCTGTTGGTAGCTATAGCCAGAGACTATCTGCGCTGTCAGAGCAGGTCTTCGGCTGTGCCTGCACAGTGGAGAGCTTCTCTGAGGGGAGACACAACGCGGTCAGTCTCTCGTTTTCCCACGGTCGTTCAATTGTACTGACTTTTGAGCTTGAAGATCTATCGCATGAAGCTGGTCAGACCACGACCAGCTACGGCACCAAGGACCGCCCTATTCCGGCTAGCAGGGGCGTACAGGCAAGCCAGCCAGATCAATGGGAAGTCAGAGGTCCGTTCACCGTCGCCGTACCAGAGCAAACTCTGACTTAAGCAGGTGGATACAATGCTGTATCTCCAGGAGCACCCGAACCTTGGAATTCCAGTTCCGAAGGTATACGCCTATGCCATGGATCCAAATCTAATGGGAGGTCCCTTCATGATCATAGAACAAGTCGTAAGTGACACAACCATCGGCCATGTCTCTGTTCTGAATAGCCGCGCGAAGACAACGGGGGTCGACTTGCATACAGTGTTCGATCGCCTTGCCCCAAATGAAAAACAGCGAACAGTTGAGGACTACGCGAGGATTATCCAGAAGCTGTCTCTAGTCCGCTTTTCCTCAATCGGTTCCCTGGAACGTGAGCAGAACGGAAGCTACAAGGTTGTCGCCCTCTCTGCCCCTCGGAGTCATGCAGAAGCTCGGCGAACACTAGCAACGAATGCCATCGCGAGTCGTCCATATCGATCCACCCGCGAATGGTTAGACACAATCGAGCGGGAAAACAAGCTCCTCCTCGAACAGTACCCGGAACAGCTGGGGAGTAGGTCGCGCCCAGAAGAGGAGACACGCCAGAAGCACGCCGCCGCGAAGCTCGCTTCTGAAGGGATGATTCGGTTGATCCCACATGTTGCGCAGAGCGGAGGCTTGTCCAGCATCTTCTGCCTTTGGCACATCGACTTGCATGGAAGGTGAGTGGCCGACTCTTCCAAGGAACCTGCAGCTGACTGGAAGGCAGGAACATTCTCGTATGCCCATCCGGTCCAGACGCAGGCAAGATCGTCAGCATAATCGATTGGGAGAACGCAGGCATGTTTCCCATATGGCGACTTGTAGATCCCCCGGAATGGTTCGCCTCCAACAGAGCCAGGGAACCAAGGCCTAATCAAGAGTTCCTGCGCTATCTCCAGCTGTTCCAGAACGAGATCACCCGACTGGACACCGAGGGTTTGCTGAGAAGCGCTTTGCAAAGCAAGTACGACTTCTTGCGACAGGTCGCTTCTGCCGCCACAGCGCCATGGCAGAACATTGACCAACGAAATGCCTGTATCGCCGCGTTCCAGGCCCAACAGGCCCAGCAACAGGCGCTACTGGCTCAACAGCAGGCACAGCAACAAGCACAGCAGCCGCAGCAGAAGCAAGCGCGCAAACCAGATACTCAGCGCGGTCAAAGCGGTTACGCGACAGACTCTGCCGTTAAACCGCGTGCCAGAACCAGGAGCCTTTTCGGTAGACGCTAGAATCGACTCGGCAAAGTCATGCAGGCCGAGTCGATGGCCGCCCGGTCTTAGACTAGAGAGCGAGATGCTCACATAGAGGGCGGAATGGGACATGTTGTCAGTTATGTGTTAGAGGACATGATAGTGTTATAGATGCATGTTATTCACTGATGCGCACGAAAAATGCGGATCTTGGCGTGTGAGCAGTCACCAGGTCTCGTGCCCCGAAGACGGCAGAAGACGGGCGCTTCCCTCTTAAGACGGCATCAAATGGTTGCTGATTTCCAAACTGGGCGAGCAGCGGCAGCAATCGTGTGCCCTTCCCTATTCCGCTTCCGTCCAGCGTGCCGCGCTCTCTCGAAAATCTCAGGTGACCAGTCGAGCTCACCGTCTGCGTCGTCTCCCCCGACTATACCTATACAATGCCGGTGAGTTCAGCTCCTTTTGATGGTCCGGAGGGGACAGAGCACGCCTGGAGTGGTTTGGGTGATGTGAGAGAAAGGGAGGGTGCTGTTGATGGGTGGATGGACGGCCGATCCGACGGATGGGGTTGCGTCGACATGGATGCCCTTCGTGACGAAGGCGATCAGGACGATGATGTTGGCGTGCTCCCGTTCTCTCCTGGCGTCGACTGCTCGGTGCGCATGGGCAATCATGCTGACAACGCTTGTAGGAACCTTCCACCTTCAAGAAGTTCGTCGAGGTCGGACGTGGTACGTGAACTACGTCACCCCGCCGATTACGGTTGTGCTGACACTGGCCTGCAGTTGTCCTCGTCAACCAAGGACCATCTGAGGGCAAGATCGCCGTGATCGTCGAGATCATTGACCACAACCGGGTGAGTGCAGCACCCGGAGTACTACGGGACGCAGCCACTGACAGCGCACGCAGGCAATCATTGACGGCCCCTCGACGGGCGTGCCCCGCCAGCCCTATGCCTACCGCTACGTCACCCTCACCCCGTTCGTTGTCCCCTCCCTTCCCCGCGCGGCGGGCTCGGGCGTCGTGAAGAAGTACTTTGACAAGTCTGGTATTGCTGAGAAGTGCGTCTCCTGCATCATGCCTCAATCGTGCAGTTGACTGATCAACGGGGCAGGTGGGCCGCCTCCTCCTGGGCGAAGCGTCGCGAAGCGCTCCAGAAGCGTCGTGCGCTGAACGACTTTGAGCGGTTCGAGATCCTGCTGCTCAAGAAGCAGCGGAGGGACACGGTCCGCAAGTCGCTCAAGAAGTCTGCATGAGCGGAGTATTGGGGGACTGGTGTGTGCGTACGGACGCGTGGGTGACTGCATGGGCGTGGAGAGGTGCAAAACCTATTACACGTAGGATGCGTAGCGTATATGCATTATGATCATTGCATGCCTACACCAATGGATCGCAGACTGGGTGGTCCACTAGTCGGATATTAATTCTCCTGAGAATCGTTGAGATCTCGTGGTATACAGTGTTAACCCTGAGGGTATAGAAAGCGCTTCATGCTGTCGATTCCCAGCGCGTACAGTACGAGGTACAGAACGCGCGAGATCAAGTGGTCGGGTCCTGCAGTACGACAAGGATATACCTTTCATCTACCGCTCACCCTCAGTTCCCACCTCTTATCACGACAACGCAAGCTACTCACCAGGAGTGATCATCAACTCATGTCTCCTCGTCCTAACGCGCACAAACCTGAGCTCGTCGCCCTCCCCAACCTCCTGCACTCCCTCCCTAACGACCCTGACGACCCTCCCTATAACCCTCGCGTACTTCCGCCCCTCCTCACCATCAAACATCGGCCCGCTCGCACGGATGATCGCATGCTCCGGGTTGGAGATTATTAGCACGCCGCGCACGGCCCGGTGCGCGGAGAGCCGCGTGATGAGCGTGTCCGCTTCGGAGGTGCTGGGCGTTGGGCTTGGGCCGTTGGGAGTAGGCAGGGGGGTGGTGGGCGGGACGGTGGAGGTGCCTTGAGACGACTGGGAGGGAACTCAATACGTGCATTGAAAGGATGTAGCAGTACGCACCATAGATCCAAGGATTGGATACTGAGCGCGACGGTGCGTAGATGCACGACTGTGGGCAGGAGATGGCAAGGGTCCTCAAGGTCGGAGACGGCCCGTGGTGGGTTGCCTCTGTCTGGTCCCGACGTGACTTCTTGATCAGGACCGCTCTTCCCTCCTGTCCTGCTCCGCCCGGCAAAGGCCCCATCCCTCCTTCCCAGCCGCCAAACAGGGTATCCTTCCCCGCGCGTGCTCAGGAGTCAAGCGACCAGCCCTTCTCTCTTTGCTTGGCAGACGAAGCGTGCTGCTTACCTAATCACTCTCGAGGGCCAAGTCGCCGGGCGCAACCCGCGTCTCGCGACCGGCCGGGTGTCACCCACTCTCAACGAAGCCTCGAGTCCGAGCGAGTCGTTGCGTCACGCGTACTTATCCGGTACAGTTGCTCCTCCTCGTCTCCCACTTTCCACTCCTCTCACCAGCACTGAACGAACGAAACGCTAGCAGCGATGAAGTACTTTCCCCTATTCTCCCTCCCCTCCGAGCTCGTCATCGCCGTCCTCCAGCAGCTCGACATCCCCGATCTGCTCGTATGCAAACAGGTGCGTCCCCCCTTCGTCCCTCCCTCCTCCCTGCCCGCTAACACCCCTTAGGTCTGCCGCCCCCTCAACAGCCTAATCAGCACCACCCTCTCTTTCCAATACAGCACCGCCCTGTACCTCTCCGGTCTCGCCGAATGCGCCCCCTCCCCGCTGCCAACAACCGAGCGGCTCGCCCTCCTCCGCCGTCATTTCCTCGCATGGAAGCACCTCCAGCCCTCACTCCGGTGCTCAATCCCGCTCTCCTCCCACAACTCGACCCTGTACGAGCTGTACGGCGGCGTCTTCGCACGGGGTACGGCGCTCCCCTCCCGTAGTGCGTGGGGGGAGGACACACGGCCACGCAGGAAGACGAATGGGATGTACGTCGTTGACCTGCCTAGCGAGGTCAGCGGGCTCGGCGCGAGCAGCTGGGAGAGACAGGACGTAGGGTTCGTAGTGGCCGATTTCACGCTTGATCGCGCGCAGGATCTCTGGGTGGGCGTGGAGCGAAGTTATGCGTATGTCTTCTCTCCCCGCTGTGTCCTGTTCTGAGCTGAGGGGCTGATACGATGCAGAACCGGCCGAGCACCATTCCTGATCCACCTGCGCTTGTTGAGCACGAACGCCCCGCACCCATTAGCGCGCAGCGCCTCCCTCGTGCACACCCTCTCCTACCCCTTGCCGCACGCACACGACCAGCAGGACGTAGTGACGCACTACACGATGCAGGTGTGCGGGGGGATGCTCGGCGTCCTGTTTCAGCATCATCCGGTCGAGGACGTGGGGGGCGTCAAGAGGGAGGAGCTGATCGTGTGGGACTGGAAGAGGGGTGTGCGCGTGGCGGTGAGCATATATCTCACTCTGCTCTGCTCTGCCCGCTTGAGGCTGAGTGGCGAGAGGCGCTATTGTGCAAAGCTGACTATGTTCCCAGGAGATAACGCCCGAAGAAGCGCAAGAGGAAGAAGCGCATTCCTTCTCCTTCCTCGCCGAGGACCTTCTCCTCCTCGCAAAGACGACATTCGACGAAGGCCTGCTCGACATCGTCCAGCTCCCTCCCTCCTCAGCCATCCCCATCCCCTCCCCATCCCCGCCCGGCCCAGGCGCAACCCCGCGCGAGCGTCGACATTGGCGCGAGCAGATGGCCCAGCTCCCGCGCGCTTCCCGCTCGTCCTTCAGCTCCCAGGAACCTCAGCAGGCCCCCGACCCCGAACGCGAAGCATACCGCATCGCCACTTTCCGCCTTCCGAAGCTCCGCAGGGAATGGATGTACACCTCCATCGTCTCCCGCTCCGACCCCGCGCCCATACCAGAGCCATTTGCGTTCACCCCTGCTCCCCCTCCCCCCGCCTCGGGCCCGCCCCCAGCCCGCCCGCCAAGACGGCGCCGGTCTTCGTCAGTACACAACAGTCCCGTGCGAGGCGAGTTCCACCTCCTGCCCGAGCCCGCCCACGCCAGGGAACCCCTCTTCCAGCCACGGCCAGAAGCGCGCCTGTTCGTATTCACCCTCCACCTGCTCTCCCTCCCTGCCAACCAGGCCTGCTCCCTCCTCCTCTTCGTCCACCTCGACACCCTCCTCCGCCCCGTGCGGGAGTACAGAGCAGCGCAAGCCGGCCTAAGAGACCTGCGCGCTATCGCCGCTTCCCTTGGGGGTGGGCCCCTGCCCCCCCTAGCCCGGCCGGCGTATACGACCATCCCGTGGTCTGCGTGGGCGAGGCGTACGCGGCTCATCCAGGAGAGGGACCCGGCGTCGCACTTGTGCTACGTCGCTGGATGGCGCTATGTCAGTTATGACCACGTGCCTGCAGTCCTTGGACCGCATGCCGGTGCGTGTGTCGTTCGAGTGCTGGACTTTAACCCTGTTTCGCTGAGGAAGGAGCTGCTGGAGGGGGGCGACCCGCTAGAGGATGCGCCTACGGGCGTGGTGCGACGGTTGAACACACAGCCTAGTGGCGAGGTACGCGTCTTTGCCGAGAAGGACCGCGGGGTGGAGACGAGCCTCCCGTACGCAGAGTGCATCGCCCAAGCGGTCTTCCCGGACGCGATGGGCGTGCTCCTGGATATGGAACGGATTATCGTCCTGCGACGCGTGGGCGGGAGGCAGGTGCTCGACGTGCTCGCTTTCTGACCGCCGGCCTGCACCTGCTACTATGTCCCGCTTTCGCCGACCACCGCAAGACGACGAGGATGGATCACTATTACGTGGTATTTTCCGTCCGAGGGGGTGTGAGTGTACCTGTTACATGCCATATGTAGTCCTTGTTTTCCGAAACTTCTAGTGTATCAACATGGGTCCGAGATGTGCGAGCGGCGGGCCACTGCCGAGCGCACATCAGGCCCTTTTACAGCGTCCCATTGCAAGAAGAGGTTAGTACAGCCATGGGCCCACTGTCGTCTTCATCAGCGCATGTACGCGGAGGAGGTGGAAGGACTCACTGCGCCCCTTGAGCCCGTCTGGCTTGACCTGTAAACAGCTCATATGGATCAAGTTGAGCGCTTTCACCGCTTCCCGCCCGTCGATCACGCACGAGATGTTAATCTCGTTCGCACCCTGGCTGATCATCTCGATGTTTATATTCCCCTCGGCGAGCGTGGTGAACATCCTCCCGGAAATACCGACCATGTGGCGCATCTGGCTCCCGACCAGGGAGAGGATGGCCATGCTTGGCGTGAGGGTGACCTGGCCGATCTTGCTCAGTTCTGCCACGAGCCGGTCGCGCATGCGCCGCCCGCCCGAGCCGGCGGTGAAGTCCTCCAGAGCCATGGAGACGTGCACCTCGGAGGTGGAGACGAGGTCGACTGTGACTCCCCAGCGGTCTAGGATCCCGAATATGCTCGCTAGGAAGCCGTGCGTGCTCGTCTTCCGCCCCGTGGACGCCACGTTCAGAATGATGATGTTGTCTTTTATAGTTACTGCTGTAGGCAGGCGGCGGGGCGGAGCAGCGTTGGGATTGGTGGAGATTGCGCCGCCGGGTGTGCTGGGCGGGCTGGGGAGCTCGGGGGAAATGATCGTCCCTGGCCCGGTGGGGTTCTCTACGTTCTTGATCCGGATGGGGATGGCCATGCGCATTACCTGGTCCATGACGAACGGGTGGACGACCTCGCTGCCGTAGTACGTGAGCTCCTTGGCTTCCTCGGGGTATATGACCTCGAGCAAGCGCGCGGTGGGGACTTTGCGTGGGTCGGCAGTGAAGATCCCGTCGACTTCTTTCCAGATCTGAAGCTCGGCCGTGGCGGGGTGCAGGCCTGCTGCGAGGAGCGCCGCGAGCAGGTCGGTGTACCCCCGCCCGATCTGGGTGAGGAGGCTGTTGGGCACCGGGCCGAAGAAGCCGGTCACCACCGGAACCCGCCGCCCGCAGGCTTCGATACGCGCTGCGACGGCCTTGGCAACTTCGTCGTAGAAGGGCTGTTCGAGTCGGACGCTGCGTTCGCCGTACGCGTCCGAGGACTCGTGCAGGGAGGCGGGGACGATGTTCTCCAGAGAGACAAACTCGGCGTCGATGCCCTGTGGTGTTGGGTCAGCACATTCGGCACAGCGGAGGATGAGGGATGAGGAGGCGCACCCGGTCCTGCAACGCTGCTGCTATCAGCTTGCACGCCAGTCGCTCGCCAACGCCGACGATACTGTCCTTTGACCTCGGGGAGATCTCGTCGATCACCTGCTTTGGTCAGCGCATGCCCGAGGCGCCGAGGGAGACGGACCCACCTGCGCAGCCTGCAAGAACATCTTGAGCCCCTCGCAGTCCCTGCCGATCTCTTCCTCCAGCTCGGCGAGCAAGGGCTCGCCACGGATCACAGAGCGCGCAGCGGCGATGTGCTCTTGGTACAGGAGGTCGATGGTGGTGTGGAAGGCGGGTGGTTCGGGCGCGCTCGACTTGCGCGCACTGGCGCTGAAGAAGGACGTGCTGGGTAGGGGATGAAAGGGTGACGGACTAGCCGTCCCATCCCTCTGCGGCTGCTCCGCGCCTTCCAGACTCGTAAGCCCGCGCACGCTCGCTAGGCTCAGACTCCTCCCCCGCTCACTCTCGACCGGCGTGGAGAACCCGGAGAGGGCACCGCCGTTCTGGAATATGGGGCCTTGGACGCCTGGACCTGGTGTACCGGGGGTGCTGGAGGAGATACCGGAGGTGGGGGAACGCAACGCTTCGGACGCGGCGCGCAGCAGGAGGTTGGTAGTGCCGAGGGATTTTGTGGAGCCGGAGCGGGCGGAGCAGACGACGGCGACGCGGTGGGTGGACATGTACCGCCTACACACAGCACACAGCACAGTTAGTTATGAATTTGGATGATGATGAGGAGGATTATGGAATGGAGGGACGCACGGGACGATATCCTCTGCGATGGTGCTCGCGAACTTGCCCACGGAGGTACCACCGAACTTTTGGATTAGCCATGGGGCGCTGGGAGACGCGGGCGGGTTCTGCCGCAGCTGGGGTGAGAGGCCGTTGGGTGTGGCCATTTTGGGTATGGACGGAGAGTAAATGAAGTATAAAGACAATAAAAGAGAGAGAGTGAGGGAGGGAGAGAGGGAGTACAGGGAGTAGCCTGAGGGCGAGTCAGAGTAGGGGACGGATTGTATGGCCGGCTACTGCACTGCGAACTTTCACAGGGATCAGCGGGAGCATCGTCGTTCATTAGTAGGCTGAGTCAGCGAGGGCTTGAATACGCAACATTCTTCTCCCGAGCTCTTCTTTCAGCGCTTCAGGCCGCAAACGCAAACGATATGTGACATGTTATATGAAACATTATGCGACAGGTCACATGACTGCAACGCCGCGAGTTCACCATGCTACAGCATGTGTATTTGTGTGTGCCTCCTTATAGTAAATGATCTGCAGGGCGACAGGATCTGCTTCCTTACTTGACTCCCCATTTTCTCCGCTTTGCTTCATTGTTGTATGTGTTCACACGGTCAATTGCTCTGTTGTGGTGGTAGGGGAACAACATGCATTATCAGGGAGGCACAAAATGTGGGCAGATCACACCTCCCTACACTTGCCTGGGCATCAACAGATGGCTTGCACTTCGCAATGTTTTGCACGTCGCTCCTCTACAACATGCCCACATTCGAGCTGCATTCAGGAAGACCACTGGATCACTAAGGATTAATAATAAAGTGTATGACTGTGTATAGGCAATAAGTGCAAAAGGAGGGGAGGGAGTGTAGCAATAATGGTGACAGCGACAGTAGCGACAATAGCAATATCAACAATTGTAGCGACAGAGGTGATAGCGATATTGAGGACTGCTGCATATGTGAAAGCAACTCCTCCAGGTCCCTGTACAGCTGGAGCAAGTATGATTGTCTTGCAACTCAGCTAACAGTGCAGGTCTTGATCCTGCAAGGTGGCCTTGATCCAACAGGAAAGAATCAGAACACCCCCATGTCATCTATGATGGCCATCACAGGCAGGGCAGGGTTAATAGACAAGCAGGATGAGGATTAACCATAGCCCTAGGTGCGCGCAAATCCTTCGGATTTGCTTCCGCCTTTTTGCTTACATAAGTATACTATAGAGTACCTATCAGCCGCAGGTAGTGGAGGCGCCTGTTGCGCCGAATCAACCATCTGAACCATCGTTGCAGAAGCGGCATGCCAAATGTGGCAGAAGCATGCACAACGTCGCGCGTGCCCGGGCGCTCCCAGTGGCCCATGACGCCGAAGAAAATTCCGTCACCTAGTACGTGCATCGCTGCTCATGCATGCTTAAGCATCACATCGCCAGCGGCCGGAACAGTTGCACCTACCCAGGTAGAGCACGAGGAAGATGATCAAGCGGTGTTTCTTGGGAAACACGCGGGTGAGCAGGAGCGCCCCGGACACGGGGACGAGGCTCATGACAAGGCTAAAGGCCACCCCGCTGGCGCCCCAACTCGACCTGTACCAGGAGAACGTGCCCACTGCACAGGGCGGCGTGCTTTTGTTAGCTCGTCCTGGGCTTCTGCTGTCGGTCACGTACCGGCACATGGGAGCACAGTGCTGGTCCATTCCAGCGCTTGCCAGGTGATGGCTCCCGCTCGCGCTTCGATCCACTGCTTGTCTTCCTCCGGCGGAAGGTACGAAAGAGCCGGGGTGAGCCAGATGAACCAGAAGAGCCGGGTAGAGTTGGCGTCGTCCCATGCCTTTGTCGCCCACAACACCCACATTCCGCCGTTGCCTGGTGCGCGTGTGGAGTCAGCGATCGCCCGGTGTACTCGGGCTGAAGACAGATACAGATGGTGGCATACGTCAGCAAGACGTAGGGAGGCCGGGACTCGGAGATTTTCTGCAAGATATCCGCGATTGCGGAAGCCAGGTACTTGCAGACCCTCCAAAGGAAGGAAATAACGTCCACGTCGAACAGGTAGTGCCAGAACCAGTGCGGGCCATGGTCGGCTTCAAAATACCCGACCCACATTTGCCTGCTGCTGTCAATGCGGCTGTGAGAGAGTGAACGTAAACAGCTCACAGCAGGGCAAAACCGACGCCGGCCGTGACGTCGAATGCCTCGGCCTGGATATTGAGCGTCTGCTGCTCGTCGTTGGAGGCTGTGGAAAGCGCTTGAAATGTCAGGATTGCCTTAGGCATACCGAGTCCAAGAAGAGCGGCGGTGCTCAATAGCCGGTAGACACTGAACAACGCTGGTCTGGCGAGACAACGTGATCATCCTCTTCATGGCTGCAAGAAGATGAACATACGGCGTCGAGCGTTCTTGTTCCGATCCCGCTTCCGATCCCGGAGGAGTTTGCGCTGATGCTCTGCTATCCGAGACAGGCGTGTTCTGATTCATTACGGGAGAATCAGGGTCGAGGTTCGGGTTGGAAGCCTGGGCGGTATGTGCGGGTTCGGAAGTGGCACTCGTCGGCGTTGGTTGCCCAGCTTGTGGAGCCGCCCCCCTCCTTCGCAAGGAGGCCTGTCCGGTGCTTTGGAGAGGATGGTCCACCCTGAATGGGTCCATTAGAGCGTGCGTAGCTGTTTTACTGCACAACTCACATGCCTGGCACAGATGGATTCCCTTCCGCAGTGCCTGTAGGCATTGGAAATTAAGCGCCGAACGAAATCCCACCGTTTTGTTTCCGCTTTGTGCGACGGTAGCTCGTATGAAGAGAGTAGACACGATGAGGGGATCGAGGTTGTTGGGAAGACTGCAAAGGGACCAGCAGAGCAAAGAAAGCGGTCAAGAGGCAAGGAGGAAAATGGCGGTGCGACCGGGTGTCCTCGAGAAATGAAATAGGCGCCGGCGCGGCGGAGCGGCCAGGTCCCGGAGGTGTCGGACCCCTGCCGTGCGCTTCGCAGTTCCCACCGGGACCTGACCTCCATATTGGCAGCGTACATTATTGATACACGTTGAACAGAGCTGAGCTGAGAGATTTGATCCTCAGCAGTCGTTCCTCGCCCTAGCAGGAAGGGACTCGCCGCTTAGACTTTGCTTCTTCGGGCATCCGGGGCGGTGAAAAAACAGAATTCCCTTATCTCCCGCGGCTGTTCCCGGTCCACGGGAGCAGAGAGGTATCAGCGCGCCAGGCCCGAAATACAGACCAGGCAGTTCATTTCATAGCGAGAAGGCCTGATTCCCGAAAATAAATATATCACCACCTCTCAAGAAACGTCCAGTGTGATAGGGAACGCGGACGCGACTGGGACCAACCCATATTCATTGTCGCGGACTCTACGCAGTGTCCCTATACCCCCTCACCATAATCGGGGTGCAAAGCGACAAATAGCCCATCATGTACAGCAGGGTAGTTGTGCCCGTGGTCAGCTGCTCCCACATGATACCGAACCAGAGGCCGTTGATGAGCATGTGCATCGCTGTTTGCTGTGAGTACCTGCCGGCGCTCCTCGGACTTGGAAGGGGGGCTTACAGAAGTAGAGAACTACATTGAGGTCGGTCACTTGCGTGCCAGAAATCCTCCCGAAAAGCACTTGAATACCCAGCGCTCCGTAGACTGGGGAAAAGCTCGTCAGGAGGATGTAGGTGACCAAGTGCTTTGCCTCAATATGCGCTGTGAGCCCAGGGTTGAATAAGGGCACCAACGCCGGTGCTGTTCATGGATCTGTAAGTGACCTATGGTTCATCGTTGACAACATACCCGCAGCGATCAGCACAGGGCTCAGCCAGAGCGCCGCCTCCCACGCTTCGGAACCTGCGCGCAGCTCGACCCAACCCTTAGTAGCGCGTGGTGGGAGCCAGGGCGAAAGAAGCATCAGCAGCGCTACCAAGGCACCGAACAGGAGGGACGGCCCGGGATCCTTCTGGGGCCAGCCCGTCCAGATGCAAAGCAATGTTATTCCTGACCCTGCGGGGAGTCAGCAGGTGCCCGGCTACAGAGGGAAGGCACGTACAGAGAAGCGGCGGGAGCGCTGTGACCGCCCAGCGGTTTATGAGCTTCCGGTGGGTCCTGTACAGCCCTCGAGCGTTGGAGAGCTGCTTCAGGCCGGAAAGAAGGGCAGAGAGGCAGTCGACGTCGAACAGGATGCGCCAGGCCCAGTGCGCGCCGTGCGTCGCTTCAAAGTACCCGAGCCACATCTGCCTGCTGATGTTAAGTACGATGGGAGGGTGATTGGAGGGAATATCTTACACCAAGGCGAACGCTACACCGGACGTGACGTCGAACGCCTCTGCTTGGCTGTTGAGTACTTCTTGCTCGTTGTTCGAGGCGGAGAGCGATTGGAATGTCAGTAGCGCCTTGGGCGCGCCAAGCGCGAGCAGGGCGGCGGTGCTACCTATTCGGTAGACGCTGAACAGCGCTGGCCCGGGTCTGAACAGGTTGGAGTTGAACAGGCATTCGCGGCTGTAGGATGGAGGGGCCTACCGCTTGGGGTACGCTTCTTCTGCCATCGGTTCGTGTGAGAAGAGAATGTGCTCTTCTCCTTGGACTGTTTCCCGCCTCCGCAATGTCGCCGAAGCAGAGAGTTGGGCAGAAGGGCTATACCTCAATCCGGATATCAAAAATCGACCAATGCATCTGGGATATGACGTACTGGTCGGCGGAAAAGGGGAGAGATTCCATAGTAGGAGTGGTACCAGCGGTTAAGCGCCGGAAGGCAATCGGCCCGCGACACTGAAATCGAGTGAGCGCCTGTGCACTAGCCTGTGCAGCGTGTGTAAGGAGTACGGGATCACGAGAAAGACCAGGAGCTGAGTCTGTTGGGAAGATTCCAGACGAGGCTTAGGATATAGCGGACGCGGAAGCATGCGAGTGAAGCAGGGAGCAAGATGTACTTTCAACATGGATGTCATGAGCACAGGATCTGGGGCGAACAGTCCCGCTGACGATCCCGCGCGCGCCGTGTGAAGTCCACAAACCCGGCGTGTTCTTTCCCTTCATAATACCGCCTCCATGCAGCCATAGGCCGCCCACCGCTGCTTTCCAAATCTCCTCGCATGGCCTCTCCACCATTGAACGCGCTTGACCAAGTGGGCGGGCTCAGCATCGGCGATGCTGGCATGGTGCTCGAGTCGGCCGTTGCGCGCCATCCGACATGGTACTTCTCGGACGGGAACGTCGTTCTGCGGGTGCGTGCGCTACGCCGATCCATGGCGATACGCGTCATTGATACTTAAATAGATAGAGGACACCCTGTATAACATACACCAGTCGTTTCTCAGCAAGTCGACCGTCTTCAAGCACATGTTCGCGCTGCCGCCGAGCGATGGGCAGGAGGGAGGGTCCGACGACAAGCCGGTTGTGCTACAGGAGCTTGTGCAGGAGTTCGATCATTTGCTCGAGTTCATCTATCCTTCGTGAGTCCTCAATCCGACTCGTTCGATTGTTGTCGGTTTGCGCTGCCGGCGCGTTCCCATCGGCAGTGCTGACATGCTCTCCAGACTGGATTTCTCCATAACATCATACTCGCTCGATTCCCTCTGCATGCTCCTCCGCCTCTCCGACAAATACGACTTTCCCGACATCCGAACGCACGTCATCACCCAGCTCCTGACGCCGCATAACCAAGGCCTGCTGTCCTGGCAGCGCTCCCTCGATCTCGGCGTGCGGCACAACGCTCCACCCCTGGTCGTTGCCGGGTCTATCGGCGTGTGTTTGCAGGCGCAGGCGCTCGACGCAGATGCGCTACACGCGATCGCTAGCGCCTTCCCGGAGAACGAGAAGGTCGCGTCACTGCTCCATGCGCGCGAGCGAGCGCGGGATCACCTCTACGCGAAGGCGTTCTCGGAGCACCGCACACCGTCGTGCAATAACGGGTGCACGTCCCTCATGCGCATCGCCCAGCACCTCAAGTGTGTGTTGAAAGATGCCTCCACGGCCGGTACGGAGAAGACCTTCCCGGCCGTAGTGAAGCGGATGTTTCTGAAGCGGGAGAGCGGGCCGAACAGCGGCAACTTTATGGACATCTACAACTGCGCAAAGTGCAAGGAGCAGGCGGACGTGCTGGTCGAGCGCGTGCTCAATACCGCGGCGCTCAAGGAGCTAGTGCAGGAGATGTTGCCCTGGTGTAGGGCTATCAAGCCGTTGCCGAGGCCAGCGACTGCGGTACGTCGTGACTAGTGTTCGCGCAACGCTCAGCACTAACGCCATGGTTTAGGGGGCGCTTTTGCTATAGCCATTGGCCGAGGTGTATTGCCAGTGGAACATGTATTGCGATCTTTTTGGGTGTACAGTTAGGTTTCGTTATTGTTGTGGTCTGTTGGCCATTGGTACAACTACTAGCTGGAGTTATGATACTGATGTAAGAGGCGCTGTTCTTGTGTTTCTGTGTAGAACCCGATGGCTGCCGTGTCTCATATCTGTAGGGACTAATCCTCAGCGCTATTAGGTACCAGTGTAGCGATGATAATGTCCGTCAAACGTTCCGGTGGTTCACCAAAGTTCTGGTCGTGTTTTACAGCTTTGTGTTTCCAACGGCTGTGCGCGGGATCAATTCTCAACGTGTCATCGATGGCCTGCGTGGTGCTTCGTATGGGATCAAAGGAGCACGTCGTCCCTGTTAGCGCAAAAGTCGTCCACCCCGCTCTGCACCTCACGGCGCGCACACTTATACCACCAACAACCACGCCAAACAGCCGCAGAGCGCATCTGCACATCCAGCGATGCGTCTAAAGACCATCAACAGGACGTCGACCTTTGCATGGTCGCCCGTCTCCGTTCTGCCCTTCCTCGCGACGGGAACGGTCGCCGGCGCGCTCGACGAGAACTTCTCCAACGAGGGCAGGCTCGAACTCTGGGAACCGGACTTTCTCTCCGAGGGTGAGGAAAGCCCAAAGGGAAGCGTGACGACCACGTCAAGGTGCGCATATATCCTGCTATCCGATCGGCGCGTCTGACGGTGAACAGGTTCAATCGTCTTGCATGGGGACACGTGACGAATGATCGCCCCAAGGGTGTGATCGCAGCGGGTATGGAGTCGGGCGAGCTAGGCATTTGGGACCCAGCCAAAATCGTTGAGAGCGCCGAGTGAGTGCTGCCTACGATTATCAATGCCTATATGCTCATTATCCCCATCGCTTCAGCCCATCCGACTCCCTTATCCTGAGCAACAAGAAGCATCAAACCTCTCTCCGAGGACTGGACTTCAATTCGGTGCAGACGAACCTTCTCGCGTCTGGCGCATCAGCTGGGGAGATCTACATCTGGGATTTGACGAACCCCACCAAGCCGTACACGCCGACAGGTAATTTGCTGCGCATATAACGCCATAACTCCGTCTGACACGTAATTGATGCAGGCACTACCACTGCCAACTCCAAGCTGGACCTAATCACTTCTTTGGCATGGAACAGTTCCGTCGCACACGTTCTTGCATCATCATCCTCCACCGGATACACCGTTGTATGGGACCTGCGCGGGAGACGCGAGGTCGTCGCGCTCGCTTATGGCGGAGGCGCCGCTACCGGGGGCGGAGCCGTCGCGGGTGGTATGGAGATCGGCAGACGGAGAGGCATGAGCGATGTATGCTGGCATCCCGATAACGTCAGTATAATTTGGAAAATGCTGCTGCCCGACCATGTTGACGTGGTTGAACTAGCCGACTCGCCTCGTCACGTCCTCCGAGGACGACACGTCGCCCATCATCATGCTCTGGGACCTCCGTAACTCGCGTGCGCCGGAGAAGATCCTGACAGGCCACGAGAAGGGTGTCCTTTCGGTTTCGTGGTGCAAGCAAGACGCGGACCTGCTGCTCAGTTGCGGGAAGGATAACAGGAGTTTGTGCTGGAACCCACAGGTTGGGGAAATTATTGGCGAGGTGCGTGGCGAAACGTCAGCTTATCAATCTCTTCCTAATCCGTGGCCAGCTTCCCTCGTCCAACAACTGGGCATTCCAGGTCGACTGGTGCCCTCGCAATCCCGATCTGCTTGCGACCGCATCCTTTGACGGGACGATCGGCCTACACATGCTGCAGTCGACAAACGAGGACACGCCAGCGCCTTCTGCTGCCGCAGTCCAAGCGGATGGGGCCGATATCTTCGACCTCCCTGCCGCGGCAGACCAGCCCAAGACCACCCTAAGCCTGAAGCAACCTCCGAAGTGGCTGCGTCGTCCTACGTCGAGCTCCTTCGGCTTTGGTGGCAAGCTCGTCAGCCTGCATAACTCGACACAAGCTGTCCAGCATGGGCATGGCAAGGGCATAGTGAAGCTGCGGACGATCGTCACTGAGGACGTTATCCTCGAGAGGCTCGAGAAGCTCCAGCAAGCCGAGGCTGAAGGACCGGCCGCCCTTCAGGCATTCGTTGAGGACCGTACTGGTGAATCCACTTCGGATGGCGATGTCAAGGACACCTGGCGTGCCCTTGCCAGCCTGTTCCGTGCCGACAACCGCGACGAGCTCATCACCCTGCTCGGCTTCTCAAAGGAGGAGATCAAGGAACGCGTCAAGGAGGCGGTTGAGAAGCTCAAGATCGTTCCTGCGACATCACCCGCCGTCCGCGAAGCATCAGAAGCGGTGTCCGAACCTACTGTTACATTTGCCGAGCCTGAGCACGATCAAATCGATGAGTCTGAGGGCCCGCAGGACACGGAGCATGAAGATACCACTGAAGCACCAAGCGAAGTTAGTGTTGGCGCAACGAGCATCGGCACCAAGGCGACTGCTGCGCAGACCGAGGCTGACACCGAGACGACGGAGCCCTCGCTATTTGGCGAAGACATTGGTGCTGTTGCACCCGGTGGCGCTGGGACTCCGGCGACTGCCGATCCTGCCGACTTCTTCTCGACAATCGGCACCATCCGTAGTGCTCTACCAGAGCGTGTTCTCTACCCACACCACAACTACGCCAATGACTCCAGCCAGGCTGCGACCGTCGGCAGCCGCAGCTCGAGCATCGCCGACCTCAATGATGCGCCATCTCGGGCTCAGAATACCTTCAAGATCTATCCATCGGAAGAGAGCGAGGTTGACAGGCTCGTCACCAGGGCCCTTGTCCTTGGCGACTTCGCAAGTGCTGTACAGCTTTGCTTGAGCGCCGAGCGCTTTGCCGATGCCATCTTGCTGGCTGTCAAGGGTGGTCCAGAGCTGTTGGCTTCGACACAGAAAGCGTACTTTGAAAAGCGCGTCACTGAGCTCCCTTACCTACGCCTCTTCCAAAGCATTGTTTCCGACGACCTTACGGACATCGTACAGAACGCTGACCTACGAGAGTGGAAGGAGATCTTCGTTGTTCTGTGCACGTTTGCGAAATCGGACGACTTTGGGAGCCTTACGGAACAGCTCGGCCAACGGCTCGAATTCCAGGGTCGGCTGGTTGGCGACGATGAGAAAGGCAAGAAAGAACTCAGGAAAGATGCCACGCTGTGCTATCTTGCGGCTGGAAAGCTGGAGAAAATCGTGGGTATTTGGTCCGAGGAGATGAAGGAAGAAGAGGAGGCAGCAGCGCAAACTGTCGAAGGAGCGAAACAATCAACTTACGACGCCCACGCAGCCGCACTGCAAACTTTCATCGAGAAGGTTACCGTCTTCCGTGGGGCAACCTCTTACGTCGACACAGAACTCACTCAACCTACCGAATCTGCCGCTGTTGCTGAGAGTGGCGCCAGAACGTACAAGCTCGCAGCTCTCTACGACCGGTACTACGAGTACGCCGACCTTATTTCGTCCCAGGGTCTTGTCAGCGATGCAGTCAAGTATGTTACCATGACTCCGGCCGACTATCGCGGCGTACCTGGCGTGGAAGTCGAGTTCGACGTCATTCGTGACCGTCTACTTCAGGCAGCCAATGTCAGGGACGATGCAGCACTCTGGGCGAAACAGCATGCAAAGCAAACGGTGGTCTCTGCTGGAGACCCTGGCTACTTCCCGAAAGGGCTTGCCGCCGCTTCGGCTCCGGCCGGACCTGGTGCTCCATCTCAACCTGCGGCAGCGCCGACTTATAATCCTTATGGATACGCTCAAAACGGTGCTCAGGCCGTTGCACCTTCTGTTGCCAATCCCTATGCGCCCGTAGCACCCGCAGGATACCAGCCTGGTGGTGGTCCGGTCCCTCCGCCTAAAAACCAGCCATACCCACCTTCCGCCCCCATGCAATACCCGAGCAACAGTTACGGCGGCGCGCCCTACGGACAGCCTACATACCAGCCTGGTGCTCCTCAATCGATCGTTCCGCCGCCGCCACCAGTTATTGACGAACCTTCTGCGGTGGCTCCGGACATGTCGGGCATGTCGAGCGGACCACCCCGGGGACTCTCTATTAAGCGGGAAGCCACACCTGGTTGGAACGATGCTCCTACCATTGCTGCAGCTCGTCGTGCGGCATCTGCTACTGCACCCGCGAATGCGCCGCCTGCCATTACGGCACCGTTCCCCAACTCCCCTGTTGCCGCGGGCCCCGCTTCACCGTATGCGCATCCTGTACATCAGACAATGGTTCTTCCTCCGCCGCCCAGCCGTGGTTCTGCCATGCCTCCTGCCCAGGCGGGTGGCCTGCCACCGCCACCTCAGCGCGGTATCCCTCCCCCTCCCAGAAATACCGCCAGCCCACAGATTCATGGACCACCTCCCCAGCGATCCGGTCCACCTGGTGCACCGGCTCCCCCGGGCGCAGGAGGTCGGCCGCTCCAGCCGCCGCCTGCCGGGCGCGGTCCGGCCGGTCCTGGCTATCCTCCTCAGCGGGCAATGTCGCCACTCGCTCAGGGCACCCCGAGAGCCCCACCAATGCGCGCGCTTTCCCCACCTCAGCAGGCGCAAGGTCCGCCGCGCATACCTCCTGGTCAGCCGAGAATGCAGGCGCCGCCTCCGGGGCGACCTGCTAACGGTGCAATGGCTGGGCAACCAGGCCTGCGACCGGCACCGCCGTCTGGTGGCCAATGGCCTAGTCAAACCACGGGTACTCCGCAACCTCCGCCATCGCAGAGCGGAGCCTATGGCCCTCCATCTACCGGTCATCCGCCAGCCCCGCCAAGCCAGATGATGTCTCCGCCGTCGGGCCAGCCGCCTCAGCTTTCCAGGAGTTCCACTCCTGGCAGTGCCGGAGCCCTACCGAAGCCTGCGGCTCCACAGCCACCAAAATATCGTATGTTCATATTGATAGCCACATTAGCGTTTAGACTGAAGCATCTGTCTAGCGCCCGGTGACAGGTCCCACATTCCCCCCTCTCTACAACCTATTCACCAGCTATTGGTCCGAGAGCTCGAGCAAATGAAGGCAACTACTCCTGTGAGTGGTAGCCCTGAGCCGACAACGTACGCGGAGCGAAAGAGGAGGGATGCTGATGGGATTCAACAGCCCCAGCAAAAGCGTGTCGTGGACGACACTGAGCGTCGATTGAACAACCTCTTCGATGCGCTGAACTGTGAGACTTTGAGCGCCCCTGTTCTGCAGCAGCTGCAACAGCTTATTGGAGGTGCGCATGGTGTACCATACTGGCCAGACCAGCTTGCTGAATTGTAATTCTCGTCTAGCCATGCAAGCGCGCGAGCTTCACTCCGCTATGAATACCCACGTGCGGCTACTGACGAGCGGAATCGCGTCAGACAACGTCGCCATTTGGGGACCGGGCATCAAGCAACTGCTGAACCGGATGGGTCGCTAATGAATCATGGAAGGCGGCTGGTTGTTTCCTGTACATAGCGTAGACCTGATAAAATTCACTGGCTTTCATCGTCTAAAGTGCTGTCTGACAGCCCAACGGCTGGCTGGTATCGTGCGCGAACTATCTACGAGATTAGATATTGAAAGTTTAAAAGTGTGGGACGTGATTAATATGTTCGGCAACGCCTAATCCTCCGGCTACTTCCTCTTGAAGGGTTGCCAGCCTCCACGATCTGGCTTTGCAGGAGCATCTGTCGCATATCCACCACCTCGGATAGCCTTGGCTCGCTCGGCGGTCGTAAGTTTGGGAGTCGACGGTCGAGCGGGTCGCCCTTGGTTTGGAATTGGGTAGTTGGCTGGAAGTGTTGGCTTGGGTGCTGGAGCCGCAACAGGGGTAGGAGAACGCGGTGTAGTCGGCTTAGCAGAGGGAGCGGCAACAGGGGTAGGAGAACGCGGTGTAGTCGGCTTAGCAGAGGGAGCTGCAGAGATATTCAGCGGTGTTTGAGGCATGAAGTGGCATAACTAACCAGGGGTTGATGGTTTCGGAGCGATGACAAGCAGGCCTTGTTTGGCAAGTGCTGTCACGCACTCGTCGAGCCGGTCCGGCGTGGGATGGTTGATTATCCAACACAGCTGCCGTAGCTCCCTGTATCTTGGATCCACTAGAATCGGTCCCAAGGAGCCTTTATCTGTCGTCGTCTTCTTCTGGAAGGTGTCCTCGAATATCCGCTTAAACTTCTCCGTTTCGCTGCCGTCCTGTCCTGCTAGCCAACGTGGAAGCACTAGGGAATACCACATGGGACCAACAAATGCGCCTTCTAAACTGGTCAAAGATGCAATCTGTCCGGCCTGTGGGCCTCTGTCAAACACGCGTATGTTCCTGTGGAGATCGAGATTAGTTGCTTTTTTCAAGTTTAGGAGACGACTCACTCCGGCCGAAGGCTAAAGCACAACGTGAACCTTCCCGCAAATCGGTCGCGTGAGAGAACCGTCTTGACTCTCTCTGAAACCAGGCGAAGTGCTATCCTAGAGCGGTCCGTCTCCTGACGTTCCAACTGTCCGGTGACGTGAAGGTGTTCAAGGAGCTCCTCGTGTTCTGTGCACAGCGCTTGCACCCACTCCGCTGTTGTGCGGAATGGTCCGTTAGCAAGAGGGAAGTCATCTGGAAGCTCTGCTCTGTCCTCTTCGCTCAGACCGCTGTCGAGCGGACCAAGGTATATGGTCGGTGTCCGGGGCGGTTCCCTAAGAGAAGGAAAACGGACTCCATTTATTGGTGCTTCGACACCACGTCTTAGACACCCAATCTTGTTCCACTCTTGCGACGAGATGGCTGCCAGAAGGCTAGCACACTCATGCGCAAGACGCAGTTTGTTGTGATGACTCAAAGACTCATACACATCACTGAGACGCTGGCCTAGTACCTGTTCCGTGTTGCGTTGTGAGTAACAGTTATGTAAAGAACCATCTGAAGCTTACAATGTGTTCCACCACCAGAAACGATAGTCCGAAAAGATTGCCGTTGGTACAAAAGGCATATACTCTCGGAACATTTACAACACCTTTCTCTCGCAAGAGTGTCAAGGTAGCCACCTGTTTTGTAAGACGTGAGAGCTTTGCGCGTCAGAAGGAAAGCTGCGTACCTCGGAATCAATAGAAACCCCAGCTACAAGCTTATTGTCAGTCGCAACTCGAAACTGGACCTGTTGAGGTGTCAGATGAGAATCTCGTTGCCGACGTAATGTGACGAGGTAAACCTGAGAGAAATCCATTAATTGTAGCTCACATCGACGGTTAATGTAAAGCTTACTTCATTGTTATAATCAGAAGCCGATGATAAGCTGCTGACGACTCCGCTCGTACGGAATATAACCTGGACAAGAGCCTGGATAGAATCACGAATACTCAATCCTTCGACTCGCGGCTGCACGGGCCCGAAAATAGCGGGATCGTCTAGCGACACCGGCCGCCCAGTGTAAAACGCCGCAGCGTCAGGCTGTAGACCAACGTTGATCCAGCCCTGAGACATCGTCGACCGCTATCAACAAGGAGGGCACGGATGGGAGGGGATTTGGTTTCATTTCTTATCTGCCTTGTCTCGATGGTCTTATGGTGCGTGTTGACGGACTAACGACGACATGCACAGAGGAAAACTCTTAGACGTCACGGTCTGCATGCCCTGACTCAGCTCAGGGTCTGGCCGATAGTCCGATCGCGCAGCGCGCGATGTCCGATACCTTATCAGTCGCGAGGACGCTCATTCGGCCGTCAAAAGCAGCGCGTTGTTATTTACTCCGGTATTGGGGGCCAGGCAAAGAAGGGTTGATCCTTCCTTCTTTTGGATATAGAATTCGCGGGAAACGGATATATTTGCAACGCGGCGGTGCGCGTTATCATGATAAACAGACCAGGGAATTATCCGAATTATGTCCTCGGATTCGTGTATAAAGTGAGGACATCATGATTCGCACGGCGAAGCGTGCACCTACCCGCGCTCCCTGCTTCTTGTTGGAGTTCATGGTTTCCGAGACATTCCCCAATCATATGACCAGTATATGTCAAGCGCCCTGCACAAAGTCACGCTGTCACATATCTATCCTTTCTCTCAACATGATGTGAGAGTCATACAGGTCTCTGCTCAAGGCATGTAAGCCATACTGCTGTTGAAGTATCCTCAGAGGCTGACTGTTATGCCATACCTGCTCCTGTATAATAATGACAAGTTTGATCCAGGCAGCCTCATCAGTCTTGCTTGAATGTTGGCATCTCGCAACATCGTCGAATGCGTGCCGGTACAAGTTGGGGACGTATGAATCAAGGCGAAAGGCCACTATCCTGTTCTGGCTTGTGAGATACTGTGCGCGAACCAGAACCAGCGGGTTGATAACAGCAGAGTCACGCAGCTTTGTACACGCACATGAATAGGCCCTGCCCTCTAGCAGGGAAAACATAATGCGCCATAACCAAACAGACCAATCATTGCTCACATTTCGGTGACAGTGTCCGTCCTCGCGGGAAACAGGCCGCCTGCCGTAGTACATTGCCTGGTGAGGTGGCTGTGTTTCATTCGGCAAGCAGAGCGGCTCTCTAGTCGGCGTTGAGCTAAGAACCGCCGCAACGGCCATCGCCGCCTACCATCAGATAATCGATTGCTCGGTTCGAGCTAAATATGGTTCTATCTGGCGGATTTGTAGTACATAATCCCGCGGTTAACACCTCGGCTCCCGGCGAGTCACTTCTACTTCTGGCCTTTGGGGTATCCGGCGTCTTCCGCCGGGATAAGACCAACCTTACGAGTCATTTCGCTGCGACCCTATTTCTTTTGTTCCTGCAACCGCCGAATGTCTTACCCTTTTCTGCGTGCGACCATGTCGACTCCTGGAAGGCGTGGAGAGGAGGATGTCAGGAAGAGCAAGACGGGCACAGAGTCGACAGCTACTGGCGCCAAATCCACGAATAAAACCAAAACCACCCCTCCAGTGGAAAGAATCGAAAGAGACGCTGGGACTGCTTCAGAGGCTCAACATCCGGACACACGAGGCTCGAGCCAAACGAAAGCGCAGCCATCCAGCACATCGTTGGCCCCTCCCGTCACTCGCTCTCGAGCGTTCTCCGGCACAATCAACGACTGGTCGAGGGAGCGCCGCGACCTCTCATCGAACCCCGAGGGAAGGCAGCAGCTCGACTACCGCACACTCTCCCCCTCGAGGCTGGACATGGACGTGTCCATCCTGATGGCCGAAGTAGCAAATCTCCCACCTTCGCCGAACACCCGTCGCACGCAGTACACAGGCATCCCCTCCGGCGGGGGACTGCAACCTGTTCTTGCTCAGGGGGGGAGCATGCCGATCCCCGTCCGCCTCCCAACAGGGCCCGAAACCTCCGATCCTCCCGCCTGGCTGACCCGTGGCGGTCCAGGCTGGACGGCACCCTACGCGAGCAGCGCCGTGAGCGAACATGGCCTGACGAGATGCGCGTGGTGTAACTCGATCTGGGACTATAGGAGTGGATCATTGGTCCATGAGAGGAAGTGCCCGGCGATGGGAGTGCCAGAGCGAGGGAGGCGCGGGGCTGGAAGGTAGATCTGAGCGAGGATGGTCAGCGAATCACGGCTTCCAGTATGGCTAGGAATGATCTTGTTTTGGTGCATGTTCAAAATCCGCATGATGATTGTCATAAATACCAGGCGGTGTAAAACGCGTATTGGATACAAACCAATCCATTACAACCAATGTGCGATGTGCGGAGATGCTGATTAGAAATACATGGTATATGCGAGTGCAGGGTCTTCCTAACTCTCCTCTTCGTCATCTGCGCACATATTAGAACGATTGACGACACATAAAACCATTGAGATGTACTCACTCTCTGTATATCGCCCTTTCTCCACGACCTCCTTGAATCTTTCCTCCAATTCCTCAAGCTCGAGCTCATCATCTCCACCCTCGCCGTCATCCACTGCATGATCATCGTCCCCATCGTGATCGTCATGATCTTCATCATGATCTTCATGGTCGTCGACATCGTCGTCGTGCTCGTCGCCCGAGCCTGAACCGTGAGCGCGCAGGGCGAGCTCGCTGGGGTCGGAGGGGGAGAACTCGCCTGATGCAGACTTCTTGTGCGCTTGTGCGAGAGAGTGCGCCTAAGACTCAGTCAGCGGAGGTCCTAACACGTTGGGAATGGGAACAGACGCACATGTCTCATCCTTGCTAACAGCACCTTCAGCACCTCTGCGTAGTTTTCGAACCCCAACGAGTACAGGGCATATATGATATCTTCCCCTACGACTGTCTTGCGCTTCTCGAGATGGCACTTCTCTGCTGCCTCCGAGGTGATGAAGCTGATGAACTCGGAGACGCACTCCTGCACCGTCTCCTTCGCATCCTTGGCAATTTTTGCATTTGCAGGGAGGGATGATTTCATTATTCGCGCAACGTTGGCAATCTTCAGCATTTGGTCAGTACAAGTGATCCTGGAAAGAAGAATGGTTCACGCACAGGGAGAAACCGATCCTGCTCGCGGTACTCGCCCAGCTCCTGTTCCGTAAAGACATGCGGCTCTATACTGTGCGCATACTGCGCGGGCTCGACACCTGATCCCTCCTGCGGTGCTAATGGAGGATGATCCGACATGCAACAAGGTGTAAATGAGAACAGAAAGCGCTCAGGAGGGGCGGAAATGAGGGCGGATGGCGAGAAGTGAGCGGGAGGCCGCGGAGGAAGGACGAATGCGGGGGCGTGACAGGCTTCAGGGACGCGGCGATCAACAGCACGCCATGGAGTGGCGGTGCAATACAATCATCCTTCTCCGTTGACTCCGGCAATGGCCGAGTCAATAGCGAATTAGCGCGGCAAATGAACTTTCCGCAGGATGGCCTTGATTACCTCCGTTTTGGCTGCATACCGATGACTGTCTCATTTTGCTCTGCTCAAGATGCTCTGGAGCCAAGCGTTGGACATGACCAGACGGGCCTCCGGCAATGCCGCGCTTGTCTGGCTTCCCTTTGCTGCAGCCGGCAGACCTGCTGTCCATACAAACCCTGCAATCCACGTTGGCCTCATCCTGCACTTGGTGCGGAAGCGAAGAGATTCAGTCTCAACACGTTGTTCTGGGCCGACTTACATGCCTGCACCCCTAGTAGACTTACGCGTCGTTTGACATGAAATGGTATATAAGGTGCAGTATTCGGGCCCCTTCGCTGCATGACAGTTCATCCATCCATCATGTCTGTTCCTCGGTATCGAGGCACGCCCATCTGTCTGGACGACTACACATACGACGATATTCCAGACACATACACGAATGAGGATCTGTGCAAGGAAATTGTGCGAATGCTGTTTCAGACAGAAATCCTTGGATCCGTACGACCTTGTAGACCCGGGCCCCTCAACTATGTGCGCTGCTTTTTCAGACTTGTGCTGCCATATGCTGACAAGATTCGAGTCGTTTGAGGCATACCTCCAAATCAGAGACGCTCTTTGCCCCCTAGCCGTCGTTTTCCGCTTCTGCCAGGAAATCAAGACTATCTCCTGCTTGGACATGGCATCCGAGGTATGTCCGTCGATCCCGCATTGTACCCCTCAACTGAAGACAGCTGCGTAGGTAATCACCATGCGTCATGTGCGACAGGACCTTGCAATTCCAGCACCCAAAGTATACGGATATTCCACCGATGGCCGATTCGCAAGCACACAATTCATTGTCACGGACGTACCTCGTGGGGTCCCGCTGGACGTCGCATGGCCCGACCTTGTTTCGGAGGCCAGAGAGCGCTTCGTCGACAGCTATGAGGATCTTCTCTCAAAGCTGTCCAACGATCAATATCGTCATATCGGTGCGCTCACAGCCGGGAACAGGCCGGGAAGGATTGATGTAGGGGGACTGTCCCGATTGACAATGAATATCAGGAGGCGAACGGACACGCCCTCACATGGCACCAGAAAGAGCAACTTCGAGATGTGGCTACGGGATCTGCTGTTGGAGGAAGAGGGAGTTGTTGCCGACCGCCGGCAAGCAGCCCTTGAGAGGTCCAGGCCGCTGGACGTCCCAGATGAGAACCTCTTCGCGACGCATGCCAAATTTGTGCGCAATTGGATTCCTCACATCGTGAAATGGTATGATCGCTTTCCAGGAGTGTATTGCTTGGTTCCTGGCCCTCTTACTCTAACGGAACCGTAAGCCTCACGGAGTAGTCTGTTCTCACTTGCAATGCAAAGCTAACAGGCATCCAATGTAGGAGCATCTTCGTGGATCCTGGCACTGGCCCAACCGCTGGCCAAATAACGGCAGTGGTAGACTGGGACGAAACAAACGTTCTGCCAATATGGATGTTGAAGGTAAACCTGACCGAGAGAATTGGCTCCTATGTCAAGTCCCGGTGGAATATTGATGCGGTGGAGAACGTGGACCCACATCACCCCCCCGTACCAAGAATGAACTACTTTCCGACCCCGCGCTACCGTCAAGCGATGCGCTCGGATCTCGACAATCTGCGTGATCTTATGAGTGCCATAGAGCGGGGGTCTGGTAACGATCTAGCCGCGTGGTATAACATACACTTGCCCGAACTGGAGCGACGACACCGGGAGGAGCTGGCCCAAGCTGCTCAGAATGCTGGACCCAGCGCTGTGCAACCTGGTCCAGCGCGGAGGAACTTCTTCTCCATTCATAGAGCTCTCGTACCCCGAAGCTCAACTCCAACCGCAGGGCCATCAAACGCGCGGGGTAGCACCGCACGGAAGAACGATGACGAAGGGTACAGAACGGATGGTCCCAGAAAGACACCAGGGAATCGGAGACGCTACCCAGAGTAGCCGCGATGCCAGCCTCCCGGAAAGTTTTAGACTTAAGCTCACGTCCATGGCTTCTGCTCCGAGTTCCACAACGCTCGATATGCCAATATTCAGACAGGCATACGTGCATATCATCCTACTCCGCTCGGTACTTATTACACCTATATTTAATAATCACGCTCTACAATGAAATCATGTCCCATCCCTGAGCCATGTCGCATCGTTCCGCAGCGTCTTTGCGGGGGTCCAAGACTCCATGTGACTTAACTCTCCTTCCATCCCGAACGGCAACTCACAATAGTTGTGTTGGGGAATCAGCATTCAGGAAGAAGGGATGCCGGATGTCTGGTCGAAGATGTCGGCGGCAACACAGCGTGCCACGGACTAGGGGAGCCGATGGCGTATACT
This sequence comes from Calocera viscosa TUFC12733, assembly GCA_001630345.1. Taxonomy (NCBI): domain Eukaryota; kingdom Fungi; phylum Basidiomycota; class Dacrymycetes; order Dacrymycetales; family Dacrymycetaceae; genus Calocera; species Calocera viscosa. The sequence goes on from KV417315.1 coordinate 81,210, forward strand.
GTAGAGACGGCAGCTCTGGATCCGAGTGGGCATGTGCTTCGAAGGCATGCGCTTCGTACCAGTACATTCCAGTGAAGTATTAGCTGTTTAAGTGATGATGGAGGTGTATGCACTGTCTATCAAGCAAAGTAAACGCATTTCCGAGTCTATGTCGCGCCGTCCTCCTAGCCGTGCCAACTCCAACGTCACCAATAGGCTGCCCCTCTGATCCATTCTGTTCTCGGATAACCGCAGGATTCCAGAAGGAGTTTCGTTCTGCCCTCCCGCATATCCGCGGACGAGCTCTTGATCCCCTATTCGACAACCTCGAGAAGGTGTCGTTCACACTCCATTGCAGAAGGGTAGTCGGCACAGCTCACTCCTGCCAGGAACGCGACACACGCAGTTCGTTTCAAAACGTCCTTAGCAGGAAGATCCAGACAACAATGCCATCTTCCGGCCTATGCTAGGTGTCAACATTGATCATCGTCGTCTCAGCTCGGAGGAAACGCACCCAGGATAGCCGGCTGCACTCCCTGTCGCCTACTAGACGCTGGCGACGCCACCATTGTTCTTGCCGCCGATCAATTTAAACACTTATCCAACACTGCCAGCTTTCACAGGTCTCCCAGGCCGATTGCTGTCATTCTCTGGACATGTGCGGATCCTCAAAGGACTGTGCCGACCGTGACCGCGTTGCAACTGGCCACTGGGTTGACTTTTGGAGGAGCTTGACTGGATCCAGTGGCGGTGCTTAATTGCAACTCCGCGTACTCGGCAAATGGTTCTGAGAACCGCGAGTCACCCAAGCGCTCATTGGCGGTCAAAGCAACGCGTCAGCTGCATAGGAACAATCTGACTACTTTGAGGCTGAAATCCTGGAATTCATATTATCTTCTATTTGCGCTGCTCTGGGTCCGCGCTTGATACAAGTCGCTCTACTGTACGCTACACTTGGTGGATGATTTCGACGGCACCCCTGGGGATATCGAGGCATCTCGTCGAAGATGACTAGATGGCACAATTTTCTGGCCCATGGCGGATGCTTCACGCGTCTATATGTGGATATCAATCAAGGACACTCATGTAGGACGCAATGGACTGCTGGTTGGCTCGTAATCTAATGTCTAGTTGGATGTTTGTTCGGCCGATCGGCGCCCATATCCTCAGTTCCTTGAAATCTCGCCTCGACCTCGTTGGCCTTGCACCGTTGTTAGTGCGGAAGCCATGAGGCTGGTCTCGCTTGAACATGCTGTTCTCAGCCACTCGAAAGCCACTTTGCTTACGCGTCCTTGCAGGTGGAATGCTATATAAGGGTCAGTCTCTGAACCCGTTGCTGCACGCTATTCTGAAATAATGACACCCCCACTGTACAAAGGAACCCCGGTATGTCTCAGCGACTACGACATTCCAACACTCAGGGCCGGCCTGATGCCCAGCCAAATATTGCAAATCATTGTCGGAGTGTTGTTCCAGACGGCGATGGGCGCACTACAACCTCTTCCGAGCACTGAATGGAACACAGTGAGTCTCCCAGTCCTTCGCTACGCATGTGCTCATTAATACCTAGCTGTATCGGGCACCTCTGGAGGTCAGGTCCCCTGAGTGCCCGCCGGCTGTCATTCTCCGCCTGTGCACCAATAAGAAGGTTGACTCTTGCTTGGATCTGGCCTCGGAGGTACCTCCCTTGACTTCAAAGATTTTGCTTGGTGCTGAGGAGGAGATCTAGGTCGCTACAATGTATCATGTTCAGCATGACCTCGCCATTCCCGCACCAACAGTGTACGGCTACTCACAGGACGGACATTTTGGTGGAATCCAATTCATAGTCACGGACCCTCCCAGCGGCGCGTCATTGTTCGATGCGTGGGACGATCTTCCCCGAGACGGGAAAGAACGTTTCGTCAAGAGCTATGTGAACCTCATCTTCAATCTGTCCAACGATCGCTACAGCTGTATTGGTGCTCTGAGAGGATGCCCGTCGTCCCAAATTGCGGTAGGCGGTTTATCCCGGTTCTATCAACACAAAGCGCGAGGAGGGGATACTTCACACCAGGTTTTGCACGAGAGCAAACTCACCTTTCAGATTTGGCTGAGGGACCTGTTGTACCAAGAAATGGCGATTCTTCATCATCGCTTCCAGCCTGCAATGCAGGCTGGGATGGCCCAACAACGATCAGATCAGCTCTGGCACACGAATGCTCCTTTGATCGCTGGTTGGACATCTCGCATTGCGAAGTGGTATGATCTATTTCCGGGAGTGTTCTGTTTGGTTCCTGGGAAACTGACTCTGACGACCTCGTAAGCATCCCGAAAGAGTGACCATGTGCCCAGTGCAATGCTGACCTCAGTATAGGAACATCTTTGTGCAGCGTGAAGGCCCATACTCAGGTCAAATCACGGCAGTAGTAAATTGGGAAGGAACTAACGTTCTTCCCATATGGATGTTGGCGGGATTTCCTAAGGAGAAGCTTGGTTCCTTCATTGCGCCGTGGGATATCCAATTCCTACATGCGCTGCTGTATCTGGGTCCAGATACAGCAGCCCCCCCGCCAACGGCCGCAATACCGTTCAACTCTGCAGTCCCATTGGTTCATCAAGTCATGGGTCCCGAATTCGATGCACTGCGGGGTCTCATGCACGCGGTCGACCATGGATCTGGAACTTCTCTAGAGGAGTGGTGTGATCAACATATACCGCTGATGGAGCACCGTCAATCAGAGGAAGCGGACGCCCACCGTTCTGTGCGGAGCACTGTTCCCAGCAATGTTCCCTGGAGGAACCGCTTGCCCGTTGCGCCTGCTTACCAGCGATCGACCACCTCAACTCCAACGGCAGCACCCTCAAATCCCACGGCCGTACCTTCAAATCCTACTGCCAGACCTTCAAACCCGCACCGGAAGTCCGTGCGGAAGGCCCCTGACGAGGGCTATAGAACGGACGGTCCGATGAAGAAATCGCGCAGTCGCAAACGTTACCCAGAATAGTCAAGAGGTTTCGGCCTCCAGGAACGTTTGCATGCAAATTCTCGTGTTTATTTTCACGGGACATGAAACACACATCGCCGACTATGATAATAGGAAGACATACTGCAAGCCTCCCCTTCTTCTTATCCTGCTTTGTCACGCATTGTGCTTATCACATCTGTTGATGCAATTACGTCACTCTTATGAGCCTATAGTCTCAGCTCAACAAGATGATCAATCGACTAGAGTATGCATGCTTCTTCTCGCGCCCAAGAACAATGCTGGTTATAAGATGCAATCCAGCGCCAATATGCGCCAGCCGCGTGTGATTCAAACGATCCCCTGAGATCACGTGGGCCTTTCAGCACGGCCCCGACCTTCTATCAAGAGCGAAAGAAGCACACTGATGCTCTAGCGTTCCTCGTATATTATGCTATCGGGGTGCTCCCCGCCTCTCCATGTAGGGAACATGAGTATCTATATGAAAACCCATTGTCATGTCCCGCATGACCATAAGGTTTATCTGCGGGTATGCCTCCTACCGCGGCGAAAAATCCTCACCAGTTTATCAGACATCCACCCACTGCTTTCCGGCTTTACTGCTTTGCATGCCTCTCGCTTCTTTTCCCATGCATCCAGCCATTGTTGACGTTCGTGCATACAGTTCCAAGGCTGGGTGACCACCTCCACAAGCTCTCGAGATAGTTCGTAGCGCTCCTGGAACGCTTTCCTGAGAAAACCGTCGGAATCGAGTCGCATAATCTCGTTGCGAAGGATGTTCTGGAACCGCTTCTTGTCTGCTTCTGGTAGGCAATCCCGAACACCCCGGACTGAGATGAAGTCAGGCCATCGGACTACACGCCAGATGGGTGTCACAATGGCACCATCCCAGTCGATGACGGATACTATCCTGCCCGCGTCGGGTGCGCGAGTGGAGATGAAAATGCTGCTGCAGATTTGTCAGACCATATCAACCCGGAGAAGCCTTATGAAACCTTACCCGCCGTTCAGATCGTAGTGCCAAAGACACAGGACCTTGGATAGGGCCCCGGTATCACACGCATCGGGTATCGCTCCAATCAGTCGACGAAGCACCAGGCTCGCATCGTTCATGACCTCCGTGGCCGACTTGCTGCCATAGGCGTTGAAGCGTTCATTAATCAGCTCTGGGTGTTCTCGGACGAAGTGCAGTTGGTCCTCTTCCATCGCCAGCAGCCAGGGGACCACCGCCGAGAACGGTCGCTCGAGTGTGGCATGAATACGCTGGTCAGCACTGACCGCACGTTTGCTCCGCGCCAGCGAAGGTCCTCCGAGGTAGTACGTCCCCTCGGGATACCGCCGCAGAGAGCCAATGTGAGTGCAGCGCAGCTGAGAGAGCTTGTAAACGACACCGGCGTACTCCCTGGTGGCTCTCGCTTTACCCTCCTCGTCCAAAGTTTCGAAGGCTTCTCGCATTCTCTTCCCCGTTGTCTGCAGTAAAGTTCAGCAAAATCCAATGAATTCCTTCTTTGAATACTCACGATATGCTCTATAAACAGGTACGCTTGTGACAGCACGTTCCCATTGGTACAGTACGCAAAGACTCTGGGAACTGGAATTCTGCTGCGTTCTGAGACATACAGCATGGTGTCGACCTGAACGAGTTTTCATCTCACTAGTCTGAGAATGCAATTGCTGAAGGTACCTCAGTTTGGATGGAGGGAGACGAGGCGGCCTTGGAGATCCGACATAGTATAGTGGGAGGAATAAGGGGGGGCCGAGGTTGTGCCAACTTAACTAGATAGACCTTGGGTTGGTCAGAGGTGGACGCGAATTATTCGAGTAGACGGGCATACCTCATTCCGGGAACCGTTGGCAAAATGGTTGATATTGCACTCTGATGCAAAGAGGGACTTCGCTACGACAGCAATGCGCGGTTCAACGGCGCTGTCGTGCCTGAGAGACGTTGCGGGGAAGTCGAGTTCGTCTATGTTCACCGGGGATCCGCGATAGAGGGGCGTTGCCATGCCGGGGCATGGAGCTTGAGGGGGTGGGGCGAACGAGAAACATATGCAAGCAAGTGCGTTATGTTTGGGACCGACCGATGTCCGAGCGTCAAGCATTCAATGAATTCCCACCGAAATTCCACGAGCGTCAAGCATTCAATGAATTCCCACCGAAATTCCACAGGGTGGGTATTCAGGGTTCAGCTGGTTCCAGAAGACACAAGATAGATCATGAAGGATCGATGAGCGGAAGATACAGTGTGACCCATCGCAGGCCCGAGTTTATGCAACAAGAATGTTGGCGACCTTCAGTCAATTACACTCGGCTGTGGGGCTTGATGTCATTCAGATCGCTCCTTCACCCGTTCTTCCAGCGCTTGTCCATATCTGTGCCAGATCCGAGTCAAACCGAGAGCGGCCCATAGTGATGACAACAAAGGGCAGTCACACGAATGCTCCATGCCTGGCCAGTTCATGGTATCCTTGAGGCGGTTTTAAACAGCGCCAGACAGTGGGGAGAGGGCACGCTCTTCAAACTGCATAAGAATTTGGAATGACTGGAGTGGCGTTGAGTTTGCATGAGACAAGCAATATGAGCATGTCCGCTTCAACTGGAGGGTTTCGGCGCCCCATCAGCGCAGCCCTGTAGCGCGTCGTTGTCCCGAGGGGCGATGGGTGAGCAGGCTCCCCTGGCAGACTGGGACCTCGGGGTGATCGTCACGGTAGACCAGGAGGCCCGCGCCAGCCGTGCGCCATGTGAAGCGCGTCTTCATTTTCAGGTGCCAGGGTTTCAGCCAATCACAGCGAAACGGTTGCAGAAACATTCAGGGGGGGGGGGAAGGGAAAGGATGTCGTAGAAGCGGACGTCAAAATCTAGCGCCCGGATCTGCGTGCCATGCAGATAGTGCAGATTAAAGACACGGTGGGCGATTCCTCATCCGGTTCCGCCTGGTCTCATCCCAAGCCCTGTCACGGTTAGCTCAGGACAATGGCGTCCGCACTGTAGCCATTTAACCGCATTCTCATGATCTTGATCTCCGCTGGTTATTGATAGGTCAAGCATGAATCCGTCTCGACCAGCGACGCTGGACACACAGCCTCAAGTTCGCGCCTGCGTCTTCCGCCGACCCCGGGCCTGTGACCTGCTTCGGTGATGGAGCAAAGGAAGAACGCTAAGCTTCCCAGACGGCAAAGGAACCGCCTTCGCTGTAGGCGATCTCCTCATGACTTGCACTGCTTGCGCGCGCGGTCTTTGCAGTCCCATTCACGCACGCGATCTTCTCAATCAGACCTCACCGTTCCTTCCGGCGGGTCGTCCGACTACTCGTGCTCGCATTCCCGGCAGTCTTCGCGCCACTCTGGCGAGCACGCGAGGGACGGCAACTGACCCAACGCAGCGAGCGCTATTGTGGACGCTCGGAGTGAGGCAGGCGATCAGAGGCGGAAGAGGTTGAGATCGTCGAGGCCCCTCCGGCGGACACGGACATGGAGGTGACGCCTACACGGGCCAAGGCGCGTGAGAAGCCGAACAAGAAGGACGAGCACCCGCTCCTTTACCACTGGGTGTGGTACTACGACTCCAAGATGGCGCGGAGCAGCGTGCGGAACACGGCTGAGTTCGGTTCTCAGACCAGCACGCGCAGCAGCGTCCTTTCCCCTATGACGCACGCGGTCGAGCCGAGCCCGATTGCGAAGGACGACTATGAGGCGAACCTGCATATGATCGGCGAGATCGATACTGTCGAGGAGTTCGCGAGGTACGGGAACTGTTGGAAGCCGTCCAGTAAGCTTGAAATGGGCGGCAAATAGCAGTTCTTCAAGAAGGGGATGAGGCCAATGCGGGAGGACCGCGCGAATGACAATGTACGCTGCAGTTCACCGTTCTTCCTGAACTTTGCTAATGACGATACAGGGCGGCAAATGGGTTCTCACGATGCGCAACAACCCGACATATCTGGACAAGTGGTGGACGGAGATCGTCATGTCGCTCATCGGCGAGCCTTCCCTCGACCGGAATGACCTGTGGGGCAGGATATCTTGCTGAACGACGATGTGGGACAATGAGAGAGATGTAGACCGCAGATCTCGCGATATAACGGTATAGGATCGGTCTCAAGGTGCGTCTGCTAAAAGCACGCGTTGTCTGGTACTGTACTAAATTGTTCATAGGCATCGGTCCGGCTAGTGGATTGTCTCAATCAGCATATCTTGCACCACTCTCCCGCTTGTTCGGAGCGTGTATGGCTTAGGCACATCGTCCTCCAACAGGCTTGACAGGATCCAGCTGTGGTTACGGCAGACGGACGATCCCGAAATATGTGAACACCTTGGGGAAGTGGACAGCACAGCTGTGAGGGATTGAGCAGCAGCCAGGGTTGGTATTGAATTCCCAGGTAAGGACCTCACGGAGATAAAGAAAGAATTGTCTTGAACCGGGTATTAGTATCATAACGGCGACTGGCGCAACCCCGCAAGCAGCGGGCATCACACGGCCCTGAGTAGCAGGTTTTCTGGGCCGCGTTCATATGTACGTTTCTTCGATAATGGGAAGCCGGCCTCCGGCCGAGACCCTTCATGTGAACGCAGTTTCATTTCCAACGTGATATAAATATGAGCAATTCGCATAAAGGAAGGACATCGCGCATCTGCAAGATTTGACTGTGCTCTGGAGAGGCATGGGAGCGTCCAGGAGCCGAAAAGCGCGGGGAGACATCCCCCCCTCTCGAGAGCGCGCGGGGAGCCATGCGACCATCTCGGGAGGGGTTAGGAGCTGCGAGACAGATCTGGAGCTCCTAGACCACTCTCTAGGCTCCCGGTGTCTCCCGATGCTCCTGGAGTGCTCAATGTCTACTAGCGCGCTCCTGGATAATAGCATATTTCATTGGGCTCACGCTCTATGGCTACGGCTACGCGATAACAAGAGTAGGACATGCATTCAAGCTTCCTTCGATTTAGGGCATCGCTCCAGAAGGATGCTAGGCTCAATAGTAGCATGGGAAACCTGAACTTGCGATAATGTAAGCCATACTAAGGCAGGTTCGATTTAAGGCAGTGGTGCACACCATAGGTCAGGCCGTGTATCACCAACAACCCTGCCTGCAAGGCTCCTCACTCGTTCAGTGCATGAAGTCCTCGTCGGCCATGTTTTCCGTGACCAGCTCAGTAGTTGCGCCCATAACACCAGCACGATAACTGCTCCTTCGATTTAAGGCAGCGGGCATGGTACATGGTGATGCGTGTACTCACCAGCCTTCGACGTACAGTTTCTCTTGCAGTGCAGCCAGAGCTGGCGCGTTCACCTTCTGAAACCGCTTAAGCTGCTCGATGTTGGCTTCGTATGTCGTTACAGCCGAGGTTTGAGTGAAGTCCGCAGAACAGAATAAGCCGGTCGACCATTCCTTGATTGCGTGTTCTACCTGTGTCGGGTTCAGTGTCAATGTTATAGAATGTGAGGTCAGCTCACGGCAGTTGCTGCAAAAGCTATCACCTGGCAGGGCATAGGCTTGAAATGCTCAGGATAGCGCAGTCCCAGGCTCTCCTTGTTGCGGAACAAGCATTCGAAAATGACATGCGAGACCATCCGCGACTGATATGCCCCGATTCGATTTGCAGGATCCTAACCTTCAAATATCAAGACTGCTGAAGTACGTGGATGATACTGCTGACCAGAAATGTGTATCGAAAACGTTCCCGAAGGAACGCAGCTAAGTTGGCGTTCTCTGTCTCTGATTCGGGCCGGGCGATGATCGATGTTGCAAAGGGTGTTCCATCGTCCGCCTGTCCCATGTTCTCGAGCTTCTGGTGAAGGACCCCATTCCGGGCAGCCATCTTGAACTCATTTGTTAAGTGCGATGTCTTCTGATTCAACTGCAAAGCGTAAGCTGATAGGAGAGATCGCCAAGGCAGCCTAGCCTGAGACCCATGCTTACAATGCGCAAGATATTTGTGGAAATCTCGTATTTAGCGCCGCAGAGAGACCGTGCCTCGTTCCACGATTCTATCTGAAGGGCTGTCTGCTTCGTCGGGGTCGCATATGGCCCCAGAACCAACATATTGACACGGTAAATCTCGCACGATTTCGTGATCAACCGTTCGACTTCATCGTCATACGCAGCACTCCTTGGTTTGGCTATTTTAGAAGGCCGGTGGGAACCAGCCAGGAGCGCATCATCAGCCGAGGGCAGCTCTCGAATTCTCCTAGACACGGTGTTAGCCCAAGTCCGTAAATCGAATAGATGCGTACTTCAGAGGGCGGCTTGCCACAGGCGGGACCATCGGCGATCGGTCAGACGGTGGGCTAACGTGAGCTATGGCGACCGCTTTCGAGGACATGCCGAGGGAGTTTGCTGTGGCGTTTGCTGCAGAGGTTGGAGGCGTTGGAGGGCGAGAATAACCTCCTGTTTCAGCGGTAAGAAGCTGTTGCGTGACTGGTTTCAGTGTACGTACGCGGTTCTTCCGTTATACCTGCTTGCAGGAGGGCAGCCCTCGTCCGGCTCATTCTGCCCAGCTTCGATGGGGCAGTCAAATCTTCTTCGGTTACAATCGGCTGCGATCGAATCTAAGATGCTTCAGCAATCTGTCATGCCGTAGAAAAGGAGACTCACATGGGAGGAATATCCCCAACCGTCCCCTCCAGGCTCACCCCGATCCACGGTTCCATGGACATCTTCGTCTTCATCTTCATCTTCGTTTTCATCTTCATCCTCAGCCTCGTCGGGGCCTGCCTACTGTTACAGCATTTCGGAACATGCACAGAACATGCACAGACTCACATGGCAGTTGCCGGCCCTTTGGTCTGGTTGCTATCGTGTCCTCAGGCTCCGACGTTCCCTCGTCCTCTTCCGATTCAGATACCACTGCCCGAGTACTCCGAGTATTGCGTCGCTGGCTTGGTTTCGGGGCATCTGTGCATTGTCCCTTCTGGCGAGCAGTGGCTTTCGAGTTCTTCCGTCCATTTGATGTTTGACGGGCCTGGCGACGTATGGATGCAGCCTCTGCCTCATCCCCTACCTCCCAGAGAATGTGTTAACAATGCCCATGTAGAGAACGATTTGGACATGACTTACGTGCGAACTTTGCACGCTCCGTGAGCCTTTGTGGGCGACGTTCCGAGTCGTCACCCTCCATTATCATGTTGGTCATGTCCTGGAGCGCCGCTGCAAAGTGTGGCATCCTCGACGGCAGACAGACAGTATCAAGGACGCACAACCCGCACACTTTTACAAAGATGCGGATTTGACGGGGAGATAGCTGTTCAACAAGTAAGATGGCGTCCACCATAAACAACGGGTGCAAGTTTTGATGCGACGTGTCCTGAAACCGCATCCCCTAAATGGGTCGCGGCACGACCATATTTGGTAGCTGGACAGATGGCACCATGCCTTGTTCCGAACTATTCCACACTACCTCTCCGAATCTGCTCGCAAATCATTTGGATACAAGAATGCCCGTCTCCAGACGCCCGCTTTGTCTGGCTTATCTCCTGAAAACATGCCTTGGACATGCGAATACTGTAATCGTGATGTCCGCACTCGTCAGGGCTTGCGAACCCACCATGCGCTCTCTCCGGACTGTCTGCAAGCCCTTCTTGCAGCTGCTCGCAAGGAAGCTGCCCTGCAGGCACATCAGAATCTCTATGGAAACTTTGACGATGAGCCCGCGCCCGACTGGGCTGACACCTACTTGCTGCACGACGCGGTGGAGAAGTGGGATATACATGATCAAGCCGACGACACTAGCCCCATTCACCTCCATTCGATGGCAGATGCTTGCAGCGACGACATTCCCATCCAGGGCGTAAGCCCCACTGAGTATGTCGATGCATGTAATGCAAGATCACCCCTTCGATTTGAGGCGGCCTATCCAGGCGAAGCCGGTACAGCATATGGTCGCGCCCCTTTGCCTTTCGAGACGATCCGACAGAAGCAGAAGCATGTTTCCTCATCTTTCTGGCATCTGTTTGGCTCCTTGGCGGAATGGGATCTGGCTTGGCAGTTGCTCCGAAGTCATATGCCCTTGTGGAAGATAAACGATCTCTTGAGAAATCCGCTGGTAAGGGTTATCACCGCTCCGGAGGCTTGTGTTCCTCATCCTGTACCCTCTTATATAGCTCAATAACCGACCCAATGCCAGGTTCCGTAATTGCGAGCAGCTCTTTGCGCTTATCGATAACCATCTCCCTCAAGCACCTCAATTCGAACTCACCCCAGTGGACAGTGCTCTCGACGATGATGGAATTCAGGTGGAGCGCGTCGAGGTTTGGCATCGCAATCCCATCGAGTGCCTGCAAGAGATCTTGGGCAATCCCGCTTTTGACGGCAAGATTGATTATGCGCCCCGTCGTTGTTACATGAATGAGGACCAAACCGAGCGAGTCTACTCTGAGTTTGCTACAGCAGACCACATGTGGGAGCTCCAGGTACTCATTCTGCATTGCGCACGCCCATTTGCTAGATGATAAACTTATTTCTCTTTGCAGTCTTCTCTCACGGCCGGGGCCACAGTAGGCGGTGTAATACTGTCCTCCGACAAAACCCAACTAGCGCTCTTCCGCTCAAACTCAACAGCCTGGCCAGTATATATGTCCTTGGCCAATATTCACAAGGAGACACGCCGTAAGCCGTCGCAGCGTGCGATGGTCCTTCTCGGCTACCTTCCCACCACAAAGCTCACGGACATCTCACGCCAAGAGGATCGAAGCGCTCGGCTACATGATCTGTTTCACCATTGCGTCGACATCATGATATCGCCATTGCGCGCAGCTGCTCAGCAAGGTGTCGACATGATCTGCCCTGACGGAAACATCCGACGCATACACCCCATCGTTGTCTCCTATATTGCCGATCATCCAGAACAATGTGTGAGGGCAACCCTATGATCCCGCCGCAAGCGCGATCACAACCAGGGGGCCGAGCAGTCCAAAGAACCCAGCGTCGGATGTCGACGCAACTGCCGGAGGGGTAGTATGATACTGGCCGCAGGTCGGCGGCCACGATGTCGTACATGCCGTGTAGCCGGCAAGGACCAGCCGCAAGCGGCAAGGTCAGGGGTGCTAAGTCGCACGGGTTGGTTGTTGCGACGGGGGACGTC
>KV417315.1:94543-122189 GCA_001630345.1 Calocera viscosa TUFC12733
GAGTCATCTTGGTCATGCCGCACTGTCGTGCCTGCCGCAGGCCAATGGCTGTACCTGCTAGTTTAGGGCCGGTCGCAGGGAGACTCAGGGGGTTGCGGCGCGACGCAGAGGGACGTCCCCTGACACAATGTATGATTGTCGGATGTCGACAGAATCGCTGTTCAAGATGCAACATTGATCCTCACGACCGAGGCACTCCATCGATTGGATCACCTCGTCGAGGTAGTGCTCTGAATGCTCTCCGGCGTGATAGTACCTCCTACAGAGAATACCAGCGCACCTGCTCGAAATCGGGATGGGTAGCCATCCAACGACCGTTTTGGGCCGATCTTTCCCTTTGCGATATTTCTTCAAGCATTACGCCTGATCTCCTGCATGAGATCCATAAAGGATTGTTTGGTGATCATCTACTTGCTTGGATCGCGGAGATCGCCGGCGCTGATGACATCGACTGGAGATACAAGATCATGCCGCCGCATGACGATGTCATCCACTTCAGTCGTGGCATAACACATTTGGATAAAGTGACTGGCAAAGAGTACAAGAGCATGGAGAAGGTTTTCTGCGTGGCTATTGCGGACTTGGTACCTGCCAAAGTCCAGCACACTGTTCGAGCATTTCTGGACTTTGTCTTGCTGGCGCAGCTGCCGGAGCATACAACCGGAACCCTGCATCTCATGACAAGGGCATGGGCAGACTTCCAGGCCTCCAAGGATGTCTTTACTTCGCTCAAGTCATGCAAAGGCTTTAACTTCGCCAAGATGCACAAACCGAACCATCATATACCGTCCATTGTTTCCCACGGCACACTTGATGGCTACAGCACAGAGCTACCGGAGCGACTTCATATTGTTCTGGCAAAGGACGCCTTCCATGCCGGAAATTCTCGTGATTACATTCGCTTTATGACACATTGGTTACGTCGCGACATGACTGTCGATTACTTCAGTCGCTACCTTCTCTGGGCCTGGCAACAGGAGTCACTCGACACTGCATGCACGGCGATGGAAGATGAAGATGCGGACAACGTTCGATTTAGGGCAGAGGACCAGGACGACAGGCTGCTCGGGCAGGTTCCATTTCTTGCGAGTACCAAAGAGGCGCTTCACCACCATCGCCCTAAATCGAACAGCATGGCACGTATTCAGCACTTCATTGCAAAGACCGCGAAATGGAAGGCACTTCCCAGCACACAGCTGAGCTGTATGTTTTCTGCACCCCTCTTTCTGGACCGATTAAAGAGTTTCCTGGAGCAAAACTATCCCGATTGCACATGGACACCCAGTGATCACGAGCGGTTTGCGTGCCATGATCATGTCTGTATCTCACTTCCTGGCCTGCCGGGACAACTCGATCCCATACGACTCACAGCGCACTGTCGTCCCTCGCCCCAAAACAAAGCAAGACGCGGTACCAGCCCTGTATCCCGTTTCGATACCGTGCTGATACCGACTCGGGATGCAAGCTATCCATTACGGGGTCATTCGATCGGCATTCTACGCGTCATCTTTACGTTGCCAGCATGGAGAGATCTTCCGCCACTGGAATTGGCCTACGTGGACTGGTTTGAAAACCCGGTCATTACCAGTACGGCCGCTCGTCTATACTCGATCACGAAAATACCCCTGGCTGATCCACGACAAGGGGAGGTAGTCCGTCTACAGAGCATCGCCCGGACTTGTCATCTCTTTCCCATGGTGGGCGGTGGGGAATCGCGATGTCATTTGAACACAAGTCAAACATTGGAGGGGTGTAATCGATTCTGGGTGAATCCACATGTCGATTTACATTTCTTTCGTAACTTTATCATGTTGAAGTAGCTACTCCCTTGCCCTAGGCACTGACTTGCGAAACATAGACACCACCCTTCTGTCCCCTGGACCTGACCCCGTCTACATGAGGTGCTACAAGCCTTCTAGCCTCGGCCTCGAGGGCATCGATATTGTAGCAGTAGATGTGTCCGGCGTTGTGTATGCGACGGATTGCCTCTCGAACCCAGATTCGACACGTAAAGGGCGTATTCCCTTCAACTGCTGGAGTGGTTCCAATGGGGATCACGGACAATAGCGAATTCAGCGTCGCTGGTGCATGGGTCAGTTCAAGAGAATGTGCGCTTCGAGCAGCAGGAAGGCTTACCCGAAGGGATCACCGGACCGATTTTTAACGCAAGCAGCGACGTCACAGAGCTTGCTGCTGTCCACTGTCTCGTCTCGTACATCCAACGGCGCACAGGCGGGTTGCCTGGCGCCTCGCCGCAGTTGATTGTGTGAAACGCATTGTGCCCGTACAGGCTGTATCCTTCACGACAGTACAGCATCCAGTGGAACGTGGAATCGCTGTGCCAACAGAGGATGAGGTATAGCCCGTCGAAGATCTCGTTGGTGTTGAATGGCATGGTTGGTCGTTGGGTTGGTCGTGGTCGTGGAAAGGACGCCAGCGAGTCGCTATCATACCGATCGGTGGGGTGACACAGCCGCACCCATTAGAATGTTGCCAGCTGGCATTGTGCTAGGACAATGCCAGAATCGCGTCGAATGCGATTGTACTGTATTGGGCGACGCGTCAGGTGAAACACCCTGTCGCATGCTCCGACTGTTCCCGTCACTGGCATGCAGGGTCATCGTGTCAGTGCAAATGCCGCTGGCACCGGGGCACTTGCATCTTGCCGCCACACCTCCTGGTGCGTACAACATTTCCAACCCATGTTGAAGATGTGCTGACAACTTCTGCAGGTCTATTATCATGCTATCTAAAGGAGGATCCGCCCAATCGCAGCGTCATGACACCCCTTCGGCAGCCTGGTCGCTCTGGCTGGCTGTGCCTAACCTCGTTCGCACCTGGATATATGCTCTCGCCTTGCTCTTGTGCAGCGCCTCTCGCCATCCCTTGTGGGTGCTGCGACATGGTAAGCTGCCCGGAGTGGATCGAGTAAACATGTTTGCCGGAGTGGTCATGAAAGCAACGACGTCCCGTGAACGCGATGGAGCGATCTTAACCAACCACGATCCCGCAATCCTTGCCCCACGCATCCTCGACAGTGTTGCTCTGCCTGCGATGCTACAGCACTACTTTAACTGCGGCAACACTACGGATACCAACTACGTTATCTTGGTCATGACGTGCCTTCCTGGCGCACCAATCGCCGATCGACTCAACAGCTTTTCCGAGGAGCAAGTACAACACTTGGTCGAGCAAATGACGAAGACTTTCGATGCTGTACGGAAACTGCAACCGCCCAATAATCACGTCTGCGGCATCGGCGGACGGGATTGTGTTTCATATCTAATGTCATTCGACCCCTTTGGTCCGTTCGACTCGGTTGCAGCCTTCAACACTTGGATGGCTCACAGAGCGCGATCTCGGGTCGATCTCGGCAAGCACGCCCTACCAGAACGATCCGATGTCCAAGCCACAGTATTCTCGCATGGCGATCTCACTCCATATAACGTACTGGTGGACGAGGAGGGCAACTTCACTGGTGTGATTGACTGGGAATGTGCCGCGTGGATGCCCGCACACTGGGATGCAGCTTACGTGAGCCAGGGCCTGTGTTTCTTAACAAGCGACTTACAATGGACACAGGCAATCTGCGTATACAGCGGCTATTCAAACTGGGTGAAGGTCATACATGGTGTATTCCCAAGCGTTGCACATGAGTTGTGGGTGGAAGAACAATGGAGGATATGCTGGGGTGTGTGAGGTCTCACGCCTTAAATCGAACATAGTCTACTTTATGCACGGAATTCCACAACTTTTACCTGGATGTCTACCATCGTTCGATTTAAGGATGTGCGCGTGTACTTGGAGGGACAAACAGATTCCATTGTTGGTTGTACAACAGAGCGGTATGTACATGCAATCAATGATCTAACAAAACCCTCCTCCCCCATTTCCAGTCCGTCCTGCTCACATCAACCTCACACATTCTGCGACTGCAACTGCGATTCCGATCCCAACGAGTCGTCTGGCACAATGAAGCCTCGCAGGTCCTCACCATCATCTTCCTCATCTTCGCGTCCACGAGAGTCGTCGCTGAGATTTTCGAGATTGTCTCCTGGCCCTTCTGGATCGGGTGGTGGGGTTTTCTCACGATCATCCTCATCCGATGATACCGTGATGCGCTTCTTGCGCCGCTTCTTGCACCGGAATTCATGATCAGAAAGTTCGTCGTCGTCCGAAGTAGCCCGTGAGCGCTTCAATTTGCTCCGTCCACGCCGGGCGTGATCAGCATCATCATCGACGTCCTCATCGACGTCCTCATCCTCATCCTCATCCTCATCCTCCTCAGATGAAGACAGATGGCCACGCTTCTTGCGATACTTCTTGACTAAGCCACGGGCTGCTGACCAACGCTTAGCGGCACCTTGACGTCCACGCTCGGACCTCTTCTCCTGCGCATCCACATTCTTCTTGCCTTCACGCTCCAGAACCCAGCAATCGATCCATAGCTTGTCATCGATTTCTTGCCATTGCTCGCCCGTTGCATCGGGATCGCCGCCCACGAAATATTTGGCATTGAGGAGGTCGCGAAGGTAGTCAGCCTTGGTGTCGTCATTGCGATTGGGCTTCTCGCGATCGGTATCTTTGACGGAGACTGAGATGGCCCATCAGCACTGAGATTCGATTTAAGGCAGCAGGGAATGACGATACCGTTCTTGTAGCCTTCTTTCCTGAAAAGGCATGTGTGGCCCCTTGCCACACATGAAAGACATGCGCGACCCTCCGTCCGTATGCATGCTCGGTCGGCACGTAACCTAACCCCACCTGCATGGCCTTTGTCGTGTCGACACCAATAGCACATCTCTTCCCGAAAGCATATCTATGGCAGTGGTCAATAACCGTGCACGCACTGCCTTAAATCGGACGACTTACAATTCCATTGCGTGGGAGTTTCCCACCAGGCACCGGCTCTATCATGACCATTTTCAATTCTCGCAGATCATTGAAATTGTCAGGGAGCGCGTTCTCTTTGAATATTTGGTTCTCTCCGAGGCCCGGTCCGCGCAAGAGCTCAGGGAAGATTTGGTGATTGGGTGCACGCCGACTCTTTCGTCTCAATTTGACTTCTCGAAGGGTAGCGTCGGCTGCGGCACGTTCAGCTGCCGTAAATCGCAGGATCTTCTGGTATATTTCTTCTGAGGTCCATTGACGGCCTCCTCGGTCAGGATCCGCCAAGGTGTCATCATCGAACACTGGTTCCTGGGCAGCAATTTGTCCGACTTCGTTTTGGACTGCCTGAAGAACTGCGTCCGGGAAACCGTCCAGACGGAACGGCCAAAACTCGACTCGATGATCCAGATGCCATCTTGCGCTGTATTTGGCCAGACCAATCATCACCTGCGCAAAGAAGGCAGTTGGCGGGCACTTGCTTTCCGATCGGTGATTGAGATTCGTCATCTGCCATCCGGGATCAGCGTGTCTCCCTCGGAAGAAAGCCTGAAGCACGTACAATCATAAATCTGGTTTGGGTCATCCATGCTGATACACGGTGAATGTCGGCAGTGGGGAACAGCGGCCAGGGTCGGGTCGCACTGATCATCGTGTTAACTCCTCGCATGGAGTAATGATCATCTTGCCAGAGGCCAGGCAGTCCATCCTCACCCGTCGCTTCTATGGTCGCGGTGAATGCGACGAGCTCCAAGCCGCCAAACCGCTGGTCCATGTCTTCCAGGAATGTAATCGTGCCCTGGACGTTGAAAGCGCGCCTCCACATCATGATGTTCGTGAGGTTCGTATAGATCGGACCACGCATCTGGAGCCAGTCCTTTGCTTGTCCCGTATGCACGAGCTCAAAGTATGCACTCTGAGCCGGATCAATACAGACACTTCTGGTTTATCGGGTGGGCTTACCAGGAATTTGCAGCGCTGGTCCACAGCTACCATCGCCTCTGCCAGATTGACAGTAAAGAGGGTGGGGATCGCGGGGAGTTCCTCCAGAAGATCGATCAGATCTTGCGCGCATGAAGCAAGACAGACCCGATCGGGCATGCTGAGGCTGGCATGTGTGACCATGACTCTTCCTTGTTCAGCTGCTTCGCCGTCATTGAGTCGAGATTTGGAGACTCGCTTCTTCTTCCTCTTGCGGCGCTTCGGGCGGGGGTTCGCCTGCAACCACGCATCGTGGTTTTGGTCCGCTAGACGCAGCAGCACGCTGATGCGCTGTGTTTCAAAGAGAAGGTGAGTCTTCGTCCAATGGTTCCAGAATTTCTGCAGCACGATCGATATTAGCGTTGGGGAATCGGGGGCAGGGAGGTTGTACGCACATGAAGCGCGTTTAACTCGTCCTCCTTCGCGTTATATACTGCCTCGTCTGGGTTCTGCAGGTCCGGTGGGTGAGCGCACAAATCTAATGTTCGTGCCTCCATATCTTTTCTCGTCTGAATGGCGACCGCCAGCTCTCGGTTCTCGGGCTCCACGCTGCTGTTGGATTCTTGACTGAGTTGATGAATGACTTCTTCTGCATCAGCTCGTGCTTGCGGATCATGCGACGTGGCTGCAGACTGGATAGCGAGTGAGTCAACATCCCTACTTGGCATTTCAAATGAGCAGAGCGATGATCATCATCATCAAGTTCGTCTTCTTCCTCCTCTTCAAGTTCGTCTTCCTCCACTTCTGGCTCATTTCCTTCACCGCCGGGATCTTCTTCTAACATAAGGGGCACATCATCGTCATCGTCGTCGTCTAGAGTACTGATGGGGGGAGGAACAGGCGCTGAATTCTGTGAATCCTGGGCTGAGCATGTGCGCTGCCGTTGGAGTCGACGGCGTCGGATGCTTGGCGACTCCTCGTGCACATTCGCCGGCGGCGAATCCACCTCCGGTACGGCCCCTTGTCCTAGTTCGATTCAGGGCTCGGGAGTGGGGTTGCGTGCACCGGATGAATTTTGTATGGGGGTGGAATGTCGACTCTGTGTTGGGGAGGAATGTTGACTGTGTGTGGGGGAGGAGTGGTAGCTGAAGTGGAAAACTGGCTCTTCGACACGTCCGTCGCGACGAGCCTCGTATGCGCGGCGCTCTCGCTCCCTCGCCCGTTGTTGTTTCCGACGAGCAGAAGGTGTTAGTGGAGCAGGCATATAGAAAAGCAAAGTGAGTCAATGGTAGTTATTTTGAGTGTTGTTGTTGTTGTTGTTGTTGTTGTTGATTGGGACGAGGCAACAGACGTCTGGCGCGCTCGTGTGCCCTAAATCGAATGCGACGTGTCTGCTCCCGCGCACTCCCCGCGGCTCCCGGGGCCTCCCAGGGACACAGGCACCGAGGTCTGCAACAATCAGCACATCGGTAGTATTAATGGTAATTTGATGACACATGACATGGGAGTACAATGAAACGGGTGCTAGGCTTCTAGCTTCTGGGGCAAATGAACATAGTGAACTGTCCAGAGTAACACCGGCAACGTAGTCGACGCGGCCTCTCTCCTCGGGAGTCCCCCGCTTAGGCATCGCCCTCCCCTTCGTCTGAATACACCGGTTCCTCCGGGTGAGAGCGCCCCTCCATGGGCCTGATATCATCCGGATCCATGTCTTCCATGGGCTGAGAGCCCGAGGACTGGGAGCCCAAGTTTGAAGCGCCGATGCCCACCGGAGTCGACAGGTGGGACCGCGGATTGGTCCAGTCGCGTTCCTCGTTCATGAGCAGGTCAAGGTTGTGGTGGAGATCGTGCGTCAGCTTCAGTAGCACATAGTGGACGTCTGCGCTCTCCAAGAGCTTCTCCACCGCATTCTTCTCCTCGATCGAGTGGAAAGAGTTCTTCAAATCCTCGAGCTGCGTCTCCAGCGCGAGGATGCGGGTCGCGGCAGGCTGGGCGTGGTGCTTGTTCTCGGTCACAATATCGCGCAGGATGTTGTCGCACTCCGCGAGCTCATGGAGGATGACGTGCTCGATAAAGATGGACATGACATTGAAGTCAGGGAGGTGACCGCCGAACTCGTTGACTCGGAGCTGGCGGAACTGAACGACCTTGTCTCGATATGTGTCGAGCGGACTGGATGAGCTGATCCGCCTCCTCGTTTTTGGCTTCGATCATGTTGACGATCTCGTCCAAACCTTTGCCGACAGCGTCCCGTACATTGTCGATGTAGAATTCGAGCTTCGCCACGACGTTTTCATCGGAAAGAACTTGGAAATATTCGCGCATAAACCACGTCAGCCCCTCCCATCGTTCCCCAATCAAGCTGTGGGGAGTGTCGTCAATGCCAAGTCGATCGAGCGGAGCGTAAGGATATCCGTCTTCAAACACCTTGGATGGCGGCTTGGATGGCGGGGCACCACGGGCAGGAGCGAGGAGGTGAGTAACGTTGACACGAAACTGACGGAACGCCGGTGCGAACAGATAATCGAATTCTGGCATTTCGTCCTTTTGCGCGAGTAGGCGAGATAGTGTAGTGGTATGAAGGATATGCCGAGTAATGTGGGCGCGAGTCGGACGGAGATCGGCTACACCGTGCAGGTATCGGACGTGTATCGTTGAGGGTTATATGGCGCAGGGGGGGGATTGACTGATTGGGGGGCGTGATTGACTGCATGCGTGTAACACTGATTGTGACATACACGTGATCGATGGTCCAGACTCATTGGTAAGTAGATCGAACGCTGATTTGGGGTGGTAATCCACGCGACGCAGCATCGAAGCGCAAAAGGATGCTGATGGTGAGATGACTCAGTCGGATACACGTGATCGGCCAGTAGAACGCGCCCCAAGCTGATTGATAGGTACAGGCAACGTGGCCAGGCCTGCCCTAAATCGAACGGTGATTTGGGGTGCTAATCCACGCGACGGAGCAGCCGAGTCGAAGGGCAGAAGTTGATGCATCAGCTCCGAGAGCTCCCGTAGCTTCCTGGGTTACGACGGGCGTCTACCGGAAGGCTCAGGGTCTCGACCCGCGTACCCGGGAGCTGCCCTAAATCGAAGGGAGCTGTCTGATCATCTCCCGAAGCGATTCTGCTTTTGCTGATGCGTAAGGAGCAGTTTGGAGAAAAATGGACGATTTAGACTTCAGATCGGCATGGGCAGCGGGAGGATGGCATTGTAAGAGACATGCTGCCAGAGCCGAGTCTTCGTGCCTAGGGCGAAGGGTTGCGTCGTTGACGTCCGAGCCAAGAGCGTTTGCTCTTCGACGGTGGAGCGTCTGTCTCGTTCCCTCCGCGGCTCGTACGTGTCGTGGGGCGCCGTGGGGTTGATTGTCCTGCAGTCGGGCTCGAAGTGGTCGGCGTCGGATGACGTGCCGGGCCAGATGTCCTCGCCCGCACCGGACCTGTCTGAGAGCCAGAGCCCTGCCTCCCGGGCCGGGAGGGCCCACCAGAAGTGTTCCTGGGCAGCAGGACATTCTGAGGCGAGGTCCCAACAGTCGGCGGCGGTGAGTGTACTGGACTCTTGCCCGCCTCATTGTAGCGACGGTCGTACTCCGGCTTGTGTCGTTCATACCACTGATCAATTTGCTCGTAAGATCCGCTTTGAATCGCATCCACCATTTCGCGAAGGATATCATACTCGGGAGCCAATAAATCCATGAGCGTTGCGATTCTGCGGCCTTCCATCGAGAGGTAGAGCTTGTTCACGTCCTCGTGGAACTTGTTATCCCAATCAGCAAACTGGGCGCCCAATGTGTTGTTTAGGTTCTTGGCCAGCATCCACATTGGAAGAAAATTGATCCCCTCCCAGTTTCGTATCGCCGTGATTTGGCCCGCGAGGGGCCCGTCAGCCTTCACCATGATGCTTCTAGCATATATATCTTTAGTTTTTCTCCAATTAGACAACCACGAAGTTCACTGACCTTGCTGTCAGTGTATGAGGACCTGGAACCAAGCAGTAGGGTGTTGATGCTGGCTCGAACAGCGCCAAAACACCAGTTATCAAAGGAGCCATGGCCTGAGCAGACTGGACAAAGGGGGAAACAGTCTCCGGATTATACCCCTCTTCTGCAGACCAACGATCACTCGTGAGAGACAGTTCTTCGGACAACAGCCACCTCAGCCAAGACGCACTATCGCTGAAGCTCCTGGTTGGCGGAGCCTTGCGTGTAACAGACTCTTCTCTTTCCCTCCGTTCTGCCAGCCGCGAGAGCATGCCGAGGCTCAAATGTCCATGGCGGGACCAGAGAAGGCCGCCAACGCCTTCTGTCTTGACGAGAGACAGCCTGAAGACCAGGCCTGCCAAGCTGCTGACAAAGTGTTCCTTCCCCTGATCCGATAACTGGCTCCATACCTCATCCAGTGGCACACCGTCTCCATGTCCCATAACGATGAATTGTTCGTCGAGGCAGGCCTTATTGGTGCAGTATGCATACACGATGGGTACGGGAAACATGTGCTGTTCTCGGAGGTAGTGAAGTGTCATGACCTGGGGAGAGGCTCAGTCCTGAACAAGAGAATCTCGAAAATGGGTGAGATACTGTACCTCGTGTGCAAAGTCCAATTGAGCCTTCTGCATTTGGGGCCTGAAGAATGCAAGCCTAAGCGCAGCAGGAGCATGGGGTGCCTCAGGGATTTGTGCATGTATGTCCGCTTCACAGATCTGAGACTCCTGATCAATGTGCAGTAGAATCGCATAGTGAACTCTCTTACCTCATAGCGCTCTTCATTCCTATGCTTTGAGATGATGGCCGTGCCATTGAATAACATGGTGGAGAGCATCTCACACTTCCTCGGGAAGGGAATATTCGTTGGACGAAGAGCGGTCCATGCATCATTGTCGAAGCAGACCGGAGTACCTCGATACAGAGGGACGGGCATGGTGGATCCAGACATAGTGGACAATGCAATGGAGGTACAGCACTGGAATGAAACCCCTTTTATGCCCTGCAGCTCGAAGGGACGCGTACGTCAACGCGGACGCTGACTTCTCCTGATCCGAATCACAAATGCGTGTTCGTCGGCAGAGAACAGCGTGTTTGCTTCGTCCATGCAGTGCTAATGTCTTCCGCGCATACACCGGTGCAAAGTCAACGAGGTCT
Organism: Calocera viscosa TUFC12733; assembly: GCA_001630345.1. Taxonomy (NCBI): domain Eukaryota; kingdom Fungi; phylum Basidiomycota; class Dacrymycetes; order Dacrymycetales; family Dacrymycetaceae; genus Calocera; species Calocera viscosa. Next base: position 105,492 of record KV417315.1, read on the forward strand.
GCGGCGGACTTTCAAAACAGCGGAAGATCTGGAGTTCCATGCGGCATTACATCTTCATATCGGCTTGATACGGCGCGAAAATGGCCTGTCGGCGGTCCTTCCGGACCCGGTTGGGTGGGTGTGACTGGCCAACATGCGTCAAACACACAGCATCTACGAGGGTGCGGCGTGCCTACTGTAGAATCTGGACCGAAGGTACGGTTGTGACTCACAAACATGCGTCAGATTAGGATAGGTAAACGTCCGACACCATGGCGCTGGAGCATGTTCTCGATCCGGGTGGACTACATGGGGGAAGTCGAGCCGTGGGAGTACCCTCCGAAAGTGCCGCAGAGAGAAACAAGCAGTCCCAGTCATCCCAGGCTCGAGCATGCAAGTCAGAATCTCCCTCTCGGTGACACAGACGGAGCTTCGTATGGGGCTAAAGCGGCATCGGGCCAACGTAAATGTGCTGAATACATTTCAGACTCGGAAAGTACACCACAGGGTGGTATGTGTGGAAATATCATCCTGCTACCTGCACAAGGATTAGCCTCATTCCCATCGGACATAATGCATACACGCACCTCCCTGCTTCCACAATCCCGCCCCGTTCGGCCTCCTCTCCCATCCCTGCCATCCGGCGGCTCAAACATCCCGGCACCCACTCAGCCCGCCCGGCTCGCTGCCCGTCGCCCAAACAGGCTGCACCTTGCCTCTCGTCAATCTAGACGTGACGGTCCGAAGTCCTCGGCATTTGACGTAACTGCACGGAAGATGAGGGTGCGCACGGCGGTGCACTGGATGTTGGTGAATTGATTGGCGTGATCCTGCGGATGCACTGCATGATACCCGTACTGTCAGTGTATCTCCCTTCCAAAACGCAGCACACGAACAGCGGCCATTGCACCTCTTCCCGACAAAACACCCGTCACCTCGCACTCCCCGCTTGCAGATCGCATATCGCCCATCCCATCAATCTCTCAACGCACATCACATCTTCGGCACGCCCAGCGGTGGAGCGCGTCCCCGTTTGTGCCGCGCGGGATGGCGCGGCGGTGCTTGACAGCAGACAAGGTGTGGATAGTGATAGACTAGGCCGCGCGGTTGTCAGTCTTGAGCAGAGAGCAAGGAGGGCATGAGATAAATGGGCGGCTGATGAGGAAGAACCGAGCTACAGTACCGTGCGACGCACCCTTGCCAATGGCCAACGGCGAATCGAAGCAACCCCGGCCTGGCTTTACAACCGCTTCATCCGAGTCCATCCTCACAGCCCATCCTCTCCGCCCATTGCCGCAGCTGGCACAGGGTGGTGGCATGTTGCTACCGTATTTCAAGCCAGTGGGGCCGAGTACGGGGGGAAGAAGATACGCGAACAAGGAGAGTTTGGAGCTCCAAAACACACGCGTCACGGTCACGTGGCATCATCTGACGACCACGGCATCATCACCGAGAGCACAAGCTGGTACCGAGCAATTGTCTAATAGACGTAGCCCATTCTTAATCCTACAATGGCATTGTACTTGGTATGACGGTCGTGTGGTTTCATTAGCATCTGACGGTGCCCGTAGACGTGAGGCGGCATCGTCAGTGGGACAGGCACTTGTTCGACATCGCTCTTCCATCCACAGCCCTGGAGTATACGGAACCCTCACGCTTGTAACACCCACCTAACTTGCCTGCAGTCCGCTCATATGAGAAACAGCGCGCTTCTCACCATCGGTTAGAACGCGTCTGTGACATGAGATGTCTCAGGGGATGGGCCGAGATTCGCTAGGGATGTGCTCGCTGCCCCAGACCAGGCTACCCCGTACCGGATTTATGTTCAAGAGCAACACACATATGAGCACACCATGCAAAACAATGTAATTCAGTGGCAGGAAGTAAATATATGCGCAAGTTCGGAAGAGTGATCAACGTGTTGACGCGGCTTCGGGAAGTGAGTGCGATGCTCTCCGCTCAGCCGGGTCTTCATGTCTACGGGCGGGAGTCGTCCCGTCTAAACCAAGACCGTTTCGTGGTCGAAGGGGGAGCGTCTGTCTCATACCCTCCACGCGCCTTACCCGGCCGCGGGTTCGATGGTCCCGCAATAGGCCTCCACATAATCGGTACAAGGGCAGGTGTCTGCGCTCGCGGCAGAACAATCTGAGAGCCGGGGGGCGGGCTCGAGGGCCCGGCAGTCGCCATCGAGGTAGTTGGTGGCGGATGACGTTCCGGGCCAGGCGTCTTCGCTCGCGGCGGAACGGTGTGAAAAGAGGACCCCTGCGCTGATGCCGACGCTGGGCTGATCGGCCCGTTCCTTGGAAGGGGAACATTCTCATACGTGGTTTGCCCAGGACCGGTCCATGCTTGCATAGTGCTGGCAGACGTCGAACTAGTCTGTGTTGTCTTAGGATATGTGTACCCTCCCGGAAGGGGTGGGGGAGGCGTCAAAGGTCTCTGTATTGTCCAAGGCGGTAGGCGATAGGCCATCGTGTTCCATCGCAGAGAATGGACTGAAAGACCTGCCGGGCCAGGCGTCCTCGCTCGCGACGGAACGGTGTGAGAAGAGGACCCCTGCGCTGACGCCGACGCTGGGCTGATCGGCCCGTTCCTTGGAAGGGGAACATTCTCATACGTGGGTTGCCCAGGACCGGTTCGTGCTTGCATAGTGCTGGCAGACGTCGAAGTAGTCTGTGTTGTCTTATGATCCATGTGCCATCGCGGAACCGGTGCGGAATGATCGTCCGTCCTGGGCGGAATATGCCAGCCTTGGCGCGAAGTCTGAGAAGCGTTCCCAGCATCCAAGTTAGCTTGCCGCTCATTACGCGCCTCCAATCCATCGATGTGTCTGACAAACCAACGATCTAAGAGCGGCCCCACTCGCTCGCTCTGAAGCGCATCCACCAGATCGCGCAGAATGTCATGTTCAGGAGCCATCAAAGCTGCGAGGGTTGGGTGTCTAGTTTCGGTCGAGGTGAGGTTAGTCAGTTCTTCCAAAAACCTACCCTCCCAGTCGGCAAACTTGGCACCCAACATCTTGCTGGGTCTTTTGGCTAGCATCCACATGGGAAGATAATTGGTTCCCTCCCAGTTCAGTACTGCCGTGATTTTGCCTGCGTTTGGTCCTGTAGCCTGTACATAGATGTTCCTCGCTTGGTATTAGTTTTCCTGGCCCGGATTGTACTTGATCGCACTCACTTATCCGTCAGTGTGTCAGGACCAGGAACCAAGCAATAAAGGGTTGACGCTGGTTCGAACCAACTCAAGACGCGTTGAAGCCAAAAGCGGATCCGTTCAGCAAGATGGAGAGGAGCTTCGGACAGCAGTTGCTCGAGCCACTCCTCGGTACTACTGATGCTCGTATGTCGGAGTGTGCGGGCGTCCAAGGCTGCACTCTTCATCTGGGGCGTCCGCTGTGATAACGGACCAACACTCAGTTCCCCAGTGGGGGACCAGATAGGGGCACCGATACGAGCAGCTGGGACATTGGACAACTTGAAGACGAATGCTGCTAAGCTCTTGACAAAGCGCTCCTGCTGCACCGGCAACCGTGACCATAGGTGCCATACGGCGAGCAGGGGAACGCCCTCTGGCCGTCCCATAACGATGAAGCTTTCGCCAAGAAACGTCCCGTTGTCGCAGTATGCATACACCTTAGGGATTGGCAGGTGGTACTTCTCTCCGAGGAAGCGTGTTGTCAGGACCTTGCAAGAGAGTAAGCACAGAGCAAGAGCGTTTGGAAGACTCCATTACTTCAGACGTCAAATCGGACCTGGATTGAACCTTCTTGCTCCGGAAGCGGTAGAACACAAGCTTCATCCCAGCATCAGCATGCGATGTAGGACGATCATCCGCATAGGTCTCTGCCCTGCAAATCTAGAACTTGTGAGCAATGTGCAGTAGTCTCTCACACGTTGAATATGTTCACCTCATTGCGCGCCTGAAGGTCAAATTCCACATTGGTAAGGTGATCGTCAAACAGCAACAGCGAGATTGTTTGGCACTTGTCCTCAAATGAATCGTTTGAGGGGTGAAAAGCGAGCGAACCCGCATTGAGGCGGATCGGGGTGCCTTGATAGAGACCGGTGCTCATGATGACAGAACCACAGGCAGCGACAGAGGCCGGCATGGATCTCCTTTTATGCCCTTCCGCCCAGGCTTGCGTATGCCCAAGGGCTACAGCCATGTGCCCCTCCGTCGTTCCACGACGGACAGTTCGCTTCCGCACAAACAGCGGTGCAAAGCCAGCGGGCTTTGCGGCGAATACCCGGTCAACTGAATAGTCAGGGAATGTTGCCCTTAAACATGTTCGTACAGTGTGATACGGGGCGAAAGTGGCCTGTCGGTGGGCCTTCTGCGCCTCTTTGGGTGGGCGAAAATACAAGACATGCCTCAAACACGTTGCTCGTACCATGATAGGGCAAGCAAAGGTGCAGATTTGACTCACGTACATGTGTCGAACGTAGGACCGGCACACGGCCGACAACGTCACGGCCGAATCATTTGCTCGCTCGGCATGATGAGTACCACGTGGGAAGGGGAGTCATTGAAACGCCGTCAAGAAGTAGGACGAAGAAAGGCAAACGGCCCCTCCCGGTCTCAGGCTCAAGCATGTGTGTGCAAGTCTTCTCCATAGACTTATCTCCCACAGGAGCCACAGACGGAGTATCGCACGGGGTTCTTGGAGCATCGGGCCGATGTACTTCTGCTGCAGGCATTTCAGACTCGGACGGTCCACCAGAGTGTATTCTGCGTGCAAATAATACTCTGCTACCTGCACAAAGATTGGCCTCATCCCCATCGGACATCCTTCGTACACGCACCTCTCTGTCCCTACATTCCCCTCCCGTTGCGGCTCTTCTTCCAATTCTTCCGCCCCGCAGCTCAAACGTTCCAGCGCTCGCTCTGCCGGCCCAGCTCGCCACCCGTCGCCTAAACAGGCCCACAGGTTACACTTTGCTTCTCGTCAATCGAGACGCCATTCCGACCCTAAGTCCTCTGCATCAGACGTGAGTGCACGGAAGATGAGGCTGCGCACGGCGGCGCAGTGGATGCTAGTGAATAGGTTGCCGTGGTCCTGCGGAGCGAAGTGCACTGCATGATTTCCATCCTGTCAGTTGCATCTCCCTTTCAAAATGCAGCATACTCACAGCGGCCACCACAGACCCCTCCCAACAAGACACCCGTCAGTTCGCACTCCCCGCTCGTAGACAGCATATCGTCCATCCCACTGCTCCAATATCGTCCATCCACTGCTCCAATGCGCAGCCACGAATTCCAGTGTTCGACGGTCGCACATCCTGGCGGCGAGGATCCATGACACGTACGTGTGGTTCGCAGGCGAGACGACGCGGGTGTCGGTACCATCAGTCCCAAAGGGTGACATCCTTCCCGGTCAGCGTCTATGACACGGTCAGTCGTGCATCACCCAGCCGGATACAGGGAACAGCATACGGAGGCCTCTTCACTCGTCAAGTTCACGGCTTCGGCGCGACCAGGTAGACGCGGAGCGCGTGTCCCGCTGCGTCGCGCGGGAAAGGGCGGCGGTGTTCGGCATCAGGGATATATACCAATAGACAAGGTGTGGCTAGTGATGGATTGGACTGCGCGGTTGTCAGTCTTGAACAGAGAGCATGGAGGTCATGAGAGGAATGGGGGGAGGACGGGGAAGAAGGGAGGTAACCCTGCGACGCACCTTGGCCATTCGCGAAAGGCCCGCCCCACCCCAGCCTTACAACCGCTTCGTCTATCTTCACGGCACGCCTTCCCGGTCAATTGAATGCTCACAACTGGCCCTGGGCGGCCGCATCTTGCTGCGGTGCTTGAAGACAGTGGGGTGGAGTGCGACGCGGAGGGAGGACTTTGGTGCGAGCCTCCAACAACACCTAACGCCGAGACGCGTCACGCGACAAGGTCTGACAATCAGAAATCCGGGTGCGAACCGGCAGACAGCAATTGCAGAGTAGACAGAAACCATTCTTCAGTCTTACAGTGGCATATGATTGGATCTCAAGTTGTGCGGGTTCAACGGGTGGAGTTTGTCCTGCAACAACGGCCTGAACCCAAGGCGTTGTCGTCAACTGAAAGAGATACACAAGGCCGCTCCCGGTTCACCGCTGACGCGCGCAAGAATACCGAGCCATTCACGCTTATAAGACCCACCCAAACTTGCTGTGAGCTCAATATCGAAAATAGCGAGTTTCTCACCATGCGGCAGAGCACGTCTGAGATATGAGATGTCTCCAGCTGGGCTACCGCGTATCGGACGTACCTGCTGTTACGCATCACCGACGCGCATCCATTTGCCGTACTCATACGCTGCTCATGGTGGACAGGTTATATATTCAAAGGCAACATAGATATTAGGACATCACGTAAAAGAGTGTAGTTCAGTGGCAGGCAAATAAATATATGCAAGGTCCGAAAGAATAATCAACGTGGAAAGTTCGTGTCGACGCAACTGCGAGAGGTTGCGTGCGATGATGCTGTCTGCGCAGCTCAGTCTTAGTGCTTACTGGCGGGAGTTGTCGCGTCCGAACCAAGACCGCTTCGTGGTCGGAGGGGGAGCGTCTGTCTCATACCCTCCTCGCCTCCCATGCGCCGTCCTTGGTCGCAAGTTAGATAGCCCCAGTGCAGTAGACGTCGAGGGAGTCGGTGCCCGATGAGGTGCCGGACCGGGCGTCCTCGCTCGCGGTGGAGCGGTCTGAGAAGCAGATCCCTGCGGGTTCGGTGGCCTTGCAGATGTCGAGGCAACTGGAGGTGATTGGAGTCCCGTGCCAGGCGTCCTCGCTCGCGGCGAAACGGTCGTAGGAACAATCCACCGTGTTTGCACCTGTGTTGAGCCAGGCATCCTTGATTGCGGTGGATTATCCTGGCCCTCCTGCGAATTGAACCCAGCAGAAGGTATCCGCGGCTGTGCTGGGGCAGGCGAGTTCGTGCGGGCAGCCTGGACATACTGGACCTTGTATGGTTGGAACCACTGGATTATGCGCTTATAAGACCCGCTCTGGATTGCATCGACCAGATTGCGCAGGATATCATATTGTGGAGCCATGAAGTCCGCCAGTGTTAGAGATCCAGTCTGGGTTGACGTCAGGCGGAGGACGTCCGCCTCAAACCTGAAATCCCACTCGGCAAACTCGGGACCCAGAGTCTTGCTCGGTTTCTTGCCCAGCATCCACATAGGAAGAATATTGGTCGCTTCCCAGTTTAGTACCGCGCTAATTTCACCTGCGTTTGGCCCATCCGCGTGTACGAAGATGTTTCTGCCCGTCATTAGCAAATGCCCGCTAGAATAGTACTTGAGATCACCCACTGGCGTGTCAGTGTCTGAGGACCAGGAACCAAGCAGTACTGCGGCAATGCTGGTTCGAACCACTTCACGATATTGGGAATCATACGCTCGACCTCCCGGGAATGCGTAACAAATGGCGCAGTTTCTGGGGAGCCCTTGGCCAGCGAGCCCGGCTGCCCCATCCAACGAAGACGCGCGAGATCCTGTTCTTCGAGCAACAGCATCTTCAGCCAAGACTGAGTGTCTGGGATGATTCCTGCATGCAGCATCGTTGTGTGCGCCTGGAGTTGTGCTCGTGCGTCGTGGTCGATCATCCGCGATAATGCACCCACGTCCAGGTACCCAGTGGGGGACCAGATAGGGGCTCCAATACAGTTCGCCTGGATGCGGGAAGCCTTGAAGACCAAGGTTGCCAAGCTCGTGATGCACCGCTCTTTCTCCATATTCGACCAATTGCTCCATGCTTGACCTAGTGGAACACCGATTTCATGTTCCAAAACAATGAAGTGTTCGTCGAGGAACATCCCATTGGTGCAGTAGGCATATAGCTTCGGTATGGGAATGGACTCATTCTGTCGGAGGTAGTGCATGGTCAAGACCTCACAATAGTCAGTACGGAATATGATAATTTGACAGACATGAGATACTTCAGATGCCAGGTTGGAGCAAGATTGCACCTTGATCCTCCTAGAGCGATAGAAAACAACCTTTGTCCCCGCAGGAGTGAGAGGTGAAGTCGATTGTCCGCTCATTTCCGCCGTCCAAATCTGGAACACCTTGTCAATGCCCTGTATCCTCATGTTTCAAACAGTCTCACCTCATTTCGGGCTTCCCACCGGCCCATGTAACCCGTTAACGAATCCTTGAATAGTGTCAGCGCAATCGTCTGGCACTTGTCCTTGAAGGTGGTTCCCTCCATATTGGATATCGGTTCTTCAAGGTCGAAGCAAATTGGTGTGCCTTGATACATAGTGTCACCCATGGTCGGAAAGTATGAGGGAGCTGGAGGACCAGAATGCCGCCCTTTTTATAGCCTGTTGCCTCGATAGACGCGTAAGGATGTTTTCTCCTGATCAGTTCCTTGGCTGCAGGTTGGTCGGCCGAGAAGAAGCATTGATGTGGGGCCACATAGGCTGATCGCTCTGCTACAGGCAGCGGTGCAGAGGCAACGAGGTTTGAGGGAGACTCGTGCGAGCAACTCATCGGTTGGGAAACATTGCGGATTAAACGCCCAGTACCGAGTTGATACCGTCCTGAAGTGGCCTGCCGACTGTCGTTCCGTACGCCGGCGAGTGAGTGTGACTAGTAAACATGCATCAAGCGCACGGCATCAATGATAGTGAGGCAGAGGAAGGCGCAGGTTTCCCTCACACCCCTGTTCCAAACACCGGGAGTGTGGGTTAGAGGGGTAGGACAACGTCTGCTGGCATCAGGTTCCATTGGGTGGCTCCATCTTCATGGCAAGAGCCACTTGGATGAACCAGCGGCGGCGTTGATATGCAGCCCCGAAGCGCGGCAGGAGAGGTAGGCGAGCCGCAGGCGACTCGAGATCTATCATGTAAGTCTTCTCCGCTTTCATTATGTCTTGCGGTGCGCCAGAGCGGGACCGCAGGGGGCAGATTCATGCGGCATTCGGTCAACCTTCTTCTGCTGAATGCATTTCACGCCCGAGAGAAACACCATAGGGTATTGTGTACGAATGGTATTCCGCTGCTCGCGCAAAGGTTAGTCTCATCCCCGTCCGATGTCCAGCAGACACGCACCTCTCTATGCCCGCATTCCCGTCCAGTGCCACCATCCTCTACCCTCGATGTCCTCCCAAAGCCCAACATCCAGTGCCTCCTCATCTTCCTCCGCGCCGCAACCCGCGTAACGATTGCGCCGTGCCTCCCTCTTGACGAAGCGTAAGAGATCGGCGTCCCATCCACCATTCCTTGGTATGAGGCGGTGAACACGACGGTAGGTGAGGATGCGCTGGGCGGCGAGCGTTACACTGGCAAGCTAGTCAAAAAAATCCTGAACTGTTATGTACATTGCATACGCTCAGCACATCTCCCTTCGGAATTGCGGATACGCAGTGTCCACTTTCCCCTCACGTAAGCGAATCAGCCCCACCGCGACCCCGGACTCTCCCGCTCGTAAAACAAATCCACCTATGCCCCCGCTCTCCTATGATCCCAATGCGAATTGCTGATCTTAGCTTTCCATAGTCGGACATCGCGACGGCGACTAGTTAGCGGATGCATGCGTCCCTCATGGCCGAGAGGTGGTGCACACATGAAGACGTGGCAGGCAGCAGGCCACCTCTGCGTCCAAAACCCGCAGGTTCTATCCTCCGTCAATTGTGCTTCCTGTCCGCCTAAGAAAGAGACGAGCTCACTGAAGGAGTGACACCGCTTCGGCACAACTGGATAGACGCTCAGCGCGTACGCGTTGTGCCGGCCGGGAGAGGACGGTGGGCACCCAACGGGGTATGAAGGGACTTGCGGCAGACAGAATGGGGGAACTGCTGGGTTACTGTGCACGGTGTTAGTCTGGTGGAGAGAGCAAGGAGGACATGACACGGATGGGGAGGGGCAAGACACGGACCGTGGAACGCGCTTTGGCCTGTCTCCAAGGACGAGCCCGCATCTCACCAACTTTAAGACCGCATCGCTCAACCTCACAGCCTGATATCACTGCCAATTGTACCCCACGACTGCCGTGGTACGGCGGCGCCCCGTTGCGTGGATTCAGGCAGGCCAGGTTGAGGGGAAGGGGAAGAACTTGTACGACGATCTCGTAGCCATGGCGTACCGAGGCACGTCGCGTCCCTTTCCCCCTAACGCCGACCCGCGTCACGGGACGAAATTTGACGACCAAAGCAAAGATCTGCTATCCGCCCAGAGCAAACAATGATATGTTAGACAAAAGAACGTTCTGAACGTGTTATAATAACGCTGAATGGATTGCTTGTTGGGACAGGGCGCGCTCAACGCGAGTGGTTAATTGGGTACTGCGCAGCAACTCCTTCAGACATGCTGATCGGCGGGGATTCGCTTCTCGTTACGTCACGGTACACAGCAAGAGCATATGTATTTTAAGGACTTCTGGAAGACGATCAGATGTGCTGCTCAGAAGCAATGGCTGGAGGTAAGAGAGACAGAGGGCAAGAGACACGGACGCAGAGAGAGACAGGGATAACAAGATACAGAACGAGAGAGACGTGGACAACGAGAGAGAGATGGAACGAGAGAAACACGGATGACGAGACAGAGGTCGAAATAGACACGGACGGCGGGAGAAGGAGAGAACGATACAGACACTAAGGACGAGGGAAACACAGGGCGACAGAGACACGGACAACGAGAGACACGCGGACGAGGAGAGAGACACCCACAACAGGAGAGACAGAGAACAGGAGAGACATCCATGACGGGAGAGACACGAACGATGGGAGAGAAACCGAACGAGAGAGACAGGGCTAATATCCCAACGTCCATGGCTCTCTGGTTGTGTGTCTTTCTCGTCGTCAGTGTTCTCTCGTTCTCTGTTTCTCCCGTCGTCCGTGTCTCTCTCCTTCTCTGTCTCTCTCGTCGTCCGTGTTTCTCGCTCTCTGCATGTCCCGTCGTCCATGTCTCTCTCTCTGGTACAACGAGAGACATATAGCGTCACGATGTGCTGTCTCCGACTGCTGCTTTTGGCTGGTTCCGACCTGAGATTCCGGCTGTTCCACCCGATGACCACGCATATTACACACCCTAGCTGGGGGTGGCACGATATCGGAATGGCGAGCAAGGTCGATAGGGGGGGGGGGGGTTATAGTTGGTAGAGTAGTAATATATGTGTTGGCTATGCTGGAGTGCTAAGGCAGCGATTCGATAAGCGGTCCGGGATTGCTCATCGATATCGCTTCCCAGCAGCGGGTGGGGTGTGTCGGCTGTGGTGACGAAAAGAGGTATTGCAACCCGGAAGTGGGGGTGATGAGAGCAGTCGATATCATGGTATCGGACAGGAGGCACCTCGACAGGCGGCAGGGGCGAAGGCTGAGAGGACGAGCAACGGGCGGGAGACTAGAGTATAACGGAGGGGTTGCTTATTGTGTATCTATGCACAGGCAACGACCTAAATAGAAAACTGTACAGTACCGGGTATCGGGTGGGGAAGCGACTCGGCTCCATGCATCGACCCGGAGCGGCTGCCTAGGCTTATCGGACCCGAGGGAGCCGAGCCGAGCCGATGTCATGCCTACCCGTAAGCCATACGTAACAGTATTGCATCCGAAAAGGGTCTCGAAATGGGTAGGGGCAGTGCATCTGCGGGGGACTTTGGATGATGACTGTCCTCAGTCATATCAAGGACACGTTGAACCATGGCTTCAGGCGGGCGGGCTGGGGCGTGGACGACCGGGGGGGGGGTATCTCGAGCTTGCGTGGGACACGGACAGCGCGCTGTTCGCACGTAAGGCAGTGCGTCTTGTACTTGAGGGACTCCTCCCTGCAGTTCTTCTCCTTCTCAGAGGGCTCGAAGGTCGGGTTTTCGCGGATGGCCGCCTAGGCACTTTGGTAAATCTCCTCGAGATCCTCAGACCCAATGTCGTCAGCGAGGTAGGTTGCAAACTACTTCTTGAAGCACTCGTCATCCTCCTCTTCCAGAGACTCCATGTACTCTGCAACGTGGCCGCCGAAGATGTACTTCTTCAGGACCTCGGCGTCAAGGGTCTCGCTCTAAACGTCGAAGCCGGGGAAGCGCTTCTCGGAGTGAGGGATGAAGAGACCACCGTCACTGGCGCCTTTCATGGCACCGAAGATACGGGAGCCAGTGGATGTCCGCTTGAGACCAGCATCGAGGTAGCACTTGAACAGGCGCGGTGTGTCTTCGTCATCCAGAGCCTCGACGAGCATCCTCTCGCCATCAGGCTCTACCATGCCCTCATACTTGTTGACAAGGCCAAGCTTCGTGAGTGCACGGTGTGCGCACAGGAGACCAGTGGTGTAGGCAGCAGTCCAGTTGGTCAGACCGTGCTCAATCCCATACTTCGGCAGCTCGCGAGACTGGGCAGCGCAGAGGATAAAGTCGCCCTGCAGGTGCGCATAGGCGATCTGACAATGATGTTCTTGTTCGTGAAGCGGACGGCAAGTCAGTACTTGGGAGCGTTGTACTTGTTCTTCGCCTGGGAGACGAGGCACTTGCGGGCGTGGTAGTCAGTCTCGCCCTCTCTGCGAAGGCGGCACTTGACCTGATACCGGGAGAAGTAAGCGCGGGACTTGATGGGCGTATCGAGCGGCGTTTTCCCTGGCATGGCCGTACTCCAACAGGCCTGCGGTGCTGTATGTCGATATGGAAGGGGTTCGAAAGGCAGGTTTGCGGCAGGGTCGGTGTGTACACGGTGGGCGTCTATCGTGATAAGAGAGTAGAAAGGGAATGGAGATCATTGCGGACGTTGGTGGGAGGTGATGACGAAGCTGAGCAAGCCGGGGATGGAGTGGAGCGGAGGAAGCAGAAGGAGCCAGAGACAGTGAGGACAGAGCTATAGTCTCTGAACGAGCTCCGTGTCGAGCTGTAAGTTGCATATCGTCCAGTTGCAGCCGCCTTGGAAGCGTTGGGCGCTGCCTGAGGTGACAGCCGGGGGTGACGGGTTGTCGCGGATGGAGCTGGTTCAGTATGGCGGAGGATTATTCGAAAAGGGTGCGTCGATATCGCCCTCTCCGCGGGGGACTATGGATTTCCAGTCTGTCCCAGACTCAGGGTCCTTCGAGGTGTTGAGAATGTCCGCAAAGCACGGCACGTGATCGGAAGCATATCGAAGGCGGGGTTGTTTAGGGCGAGTGGCCCCGAGTGATGACTGGTTCTGATGCACTGCCTTTTAACAACACGTCTCTCTCTCTCGTTCCACCACCTCGGCCGTCGCCCTCCTGTTGCTTTTCCTAAAGAAAGACTCTGCCTTATCCGATGGCTCCTTGTCGTCCCGGTATCTGCACGTCGGAAGCGCCCTCTGACACGTCGAAATCGCATACTGCCCGCGGGCGTGCTGAATGTGCGGAGCAGCGTGCAACTGTTGCGCCGCCCGTGAAGAAACCCACGCCGAGGAAGAAGGCGACGAAGGCTGCGGCTGCAACGGCCGTGCCCGATACACCGGCGACAAACGAGCTCATTGACAATATCTTCAGCGAGGACCAGGAGCGCTTGTCGGACAGCGACGTGCCGGCGACGGGGGCGGGCAAGGTGACGGCCTCGAAGGCCGCATCCGTGAAGGCCGCTTCGGCTGCCCCAGCCGGGGATGAGGACGACGCGGTTGGCGAGAAGTCCCTGCAGGGCAATATCGAGGGTGACGGTGATGACAGCGGCGATGACAGCGACGACGATGACGACACCGGGAAGGATATCGGGGGGGGCGGTGTCATTGCGGGCAAGCAGAGCGGTGCCGACAAGTCCAAGGCCATTCCTGTCGAGGAGCCTTTCGAGGACGATGAAGAAGACGACGAGGGTGAGGGGGAGGACGAGCTCGATAAGGCAGACAGCCGTTGTCACGAGTTGATGAGGCTCGTTCCCCGCAAGGCCGACGATCGAAAGGAGTGAGAGAAGAAGCCCGGCCCGCTGAAGGAATTGCGCGTAAGTTGTCTTCGCCCGCTCGCACATCGCAATCAGTACTGATATCGAGCGTAGAGGGGAGGTGCGGATCTCGCGAGGGACTTTCCGGCCGTCCTCGCCAAGTTCGACAAGGCCGTCATCAAGTATATGAAGCCCGGCGTGCAGGCCATCTGGGCCGCTGCCAATGTACGTCTCTTTTCGAACGTGGGGATACGAGTCTGACGATACCACAGCCGGGCGAGAACTTTACCGTGGGCCCTCCCAAGGGGGTCGAAACGATGGAAACCGGCGACGACATCCGCGCTAAAGGCAAGAGCGCTGTCGTCGTCGATAGGTCCCAGTCCTTTGAATCGGACTCTGACGACGAGCGTGCTGCGCAGGCCGAGAAGGCCCGGAAGGCAGCTGAGTCGTTGAGGAGGAAGGAGCAGCTCGACAAGCTCCTTCTCGATAGGAGCGCCGAGAAGGCGAAGAAGGCCGCCAAGGAGAAACGTGCCGAGATCCAGAAGGCGACCGCCGAAAAGGAGAGACTGTGCACCGAGAAGAGGAAGGCAGAGGCGGAGGCCCTGTGTTGCGCCAAGGCGCACCTTGCCGTGTTGAAGGCGAAAGCGGCTGAGACCGTGAGTCATTTTCTCGACATGCCGTTTTTCGAGGCTAACTTGTCTTCTGCAGGTGATCGAGCTGTCGTCCGATGACGGTGTTGCACCGAGCGCGAAGGTGGTGGCAAAGGCTGTGCCGAAGGCGCATATCGGCACTCCCCCTAAGTCTGGCAAGAAGTCGCCTGCCGCTGTCCCGCAGGAATACTTGGACGACAACGACGAGCCCGTGGTCGGGAAGGGGAAAGCCGTAGAGGTGGGCAAGAGAGCAGTAAGTCCACCCTCTCGATCGTGTCACCATCGATATTGACATGTGTCTAGATGTGTGCCCCTTTTGTCGCGCGTGAGCCCCTCAATGACGTCCCCGTGAGTCCCTCTCGATACTGATACCGGATGCCTACTGATGTGTTGTTGTAGTGCAACCAGTGCCATTCCCGTGGTCGTCCGTGCAACGGCAGTGTGCACTATCTGATGCCTCCCCGCCCTACTCCGGTGGACGAGGATGACGATAACGACGGCAAGAACTCGAAGAAGACTGGGAAGAAGGTGGTCGATATGCGCATGCCCGACCAGAAGACCGGCCGTATCTGCGAGCAGTGCCGGTACAAGGGGGAGAGGAACGGCTGTTCCTTCTTCAGAGCTGGTGCATCGATACTCTGATATCGGGATGAACACGCAACTAATCTCTGAACAGACGGCAAGCGCGGCCGCACTGTGAACAAGGATGGCCAGGAAGAGAACGATGGCTCGAAAAGGGGCAAGG
Organism: Calocera viscosa TUFC12733; assembly: GCA_001630345.1. Lineage (NCBI taxonomy): Eukaryota > Fungi > Basidiomycota > Dacrymycetes > Dacrymycetales > Dacrymycetaceae > Calocera > Calocera viscosa. The sequence goes on from KV417315.1 coordinate 120,673, forward strand.
TCGAACACGTCGAGGAGGACGTCATCTACGGCCTCGACGACCCCCAGAATACTTATGTCAAGAAGAGCCTCCCGCTGAGTAAGTTGTCCTTCTCTATGCATGTCTCGATATTGACCGTTTGCTCCAGTCAACGTGGTGAACTGCATCGTGCACGACGTTGACTTCTTCCGCGGCGCCCTGGCCTCGATACAGATCAACTGCGACTCCGTGCTCGAGGTGCTCAACGGTTACGACCTGGACGACGAGATGGTGCCGGCCCTCCTAACAACAAGTTCGAAACTGGCCGCTCCCGGCAACGTGCTCTACATCATTCAGCCTACGACTTACGAGGCCGAGGCGCCGCTTATCGTGGCGGAGCCGCCGAAGAATACAAAGAAGAGAAATGCACCTGAGGTGCACCCGAACGCCGAGGCCGGCCCCTCGAAAAAGCCCAGGACCGCGCACTAGGCATCGAGGCATCTCCTGGGTTTCTGTTCTTCAGACAAGGGAGGGACCGATACGACGATATCGGTCCTGGTAATAGGGTACAGTATTATGTCGGACTCCGTAGTTTCCTGTAGGCCCGGGGTGGTCTTAATATAAAGAGAGTGAAAACCCAATTTGCGCGTTCGATAAAGCTGCTGGGCGGCCTAGCAATGTTACATGGTATCGTGCCTGCACTGGGTATGGGTATTGCAGGTGTTTTCCTTTTCCCACTAAGTCCCCTCTTCCGAGTCAGACCCGGAGTCGATATCGATCTCCTCCTCGGTTTCGCCGTCTAGCTCGGCGTCTCCTACACTGTAGGGCGCCCTCGATATCTTGTCCAAGATTTCATGGATCGCCTCCTTCATATCTCTCCTTCCATAGTAGGGGATCACCTGAAAAGCGGCTATCTTGTTTCTCAGCACGGTGCCGTCGAGCTCGGCCAGGATGTAGGAGCCGCCCTGGTGTCTCTTCACCGTTATGTATGGGCCGAGGTATCGAGAAAGGGTCTTGTCGCGTAATGGGCCGTCGTTTGAACTGTTTTGAAGTAATACAAGGTCGCCGGGGCGATGGTCATAATCGTGGATAGTGTTCGAAAACATCTTTCAGAACCGCTCCGCTGACACCTGGCATGCCTTCACAATACAGTCGGCTATTTGCAAGAGGTCGTCCTCTCGCTTTTCCAGTTGGCACACTCGATATGCAATCATCTCGGCATGCGACAGGAGGGTTTCAGGCGGGGGAACAAGGAAGTTCGCCTCGACAAGATCCATGGGCAGCGTTGGGTGGACTCCATGCGCCATGTAATATGGGCTCAGACCTGTCGAGGAGTGTATCGAGATTCTCTCCGCCCAGAATACCGCTGGTACCACCTCAGGCCACCGTGCGATGTCTTTCGATGATGCTTTGACAATGGACTCTCTTACCGAGCGATGTGCCTGTTCGACAAGCCCGTTCGCCCGTGAGTTGTAGCCCGATATACGAATCGCCCGTAAGCCGTATTTGTTCTTGATCGTTTCCATTGCATGGACCCAAGGCGTTCCGTTATCGGTGAC
>KV417315.1:125269-197669 GCA_001630345.1 Calocera viscosa TUFC12733
TTCCAGAGGGCGTTACTCATCATGACAAGTGCTGAGCCGGAGTCGATACACCCAGCTGCCCTAACCTCGCGCTCCCCGAGGAGGATATCGATCTCCCGCAGTCCGGTATGTGCCTTTGCTACGACCACCTCATCGGTATCGATGGCCCTTCCTGAGAGATGCATTACTTCCAGCACACCAGGTGCAGCATTCCCCTCCGGAATGGCCTCGATGGTGGCCTGTAATATCGGTGCTCCTTTCGGGACCCGCCTAGGTGTGGTCTGTCGTTTCATATACTTCTGTAGAGGCGGGCTCATGGCGATCAGCTCTTCCCAAGTGATGTCGATATGAGACCCCATGGCAGACCGAATGCGGCTGGAAATGAGCGCGTCGGTTTCGATGGGTACTCGATTTTCCATCCTCACTGGTTCTTCCTTCTTTCCCTCATCCGATATGTCGGCGTGGGGTACTTCCTCGATAGACAGGTCCGCAGCGGGGTCTAGGGCGGGTTGCTTGAGGATTGTTTTTGGAAGAGGTTCCGTCTCCTCCGTGCTAGGTGTGGGATCTCCATCGCCCCGGCACTGTCGGGGGACGGGTCATGGTGCGATACGGTCCCTGCCGGACCTGGTCTTCTCGAGTTGATAGATCTGAGACTGGAGCTCCTTGATACGGGAGTCGATAAACTGCTCGTCCCCCTGAACCGTCGTCGTGTAAATATCGAACGGTGGGGAGGAATCAGGTTGCGAGTCGACGTAGTCGATAATGTTGACAGCCAGATTGGCATTTTGCTTGGCGTTGTAGTCGCTGACCTTTTCGGTCGGGTATTTGTCGTGATATGCCAGATATCTCTCCTTCATCGTCCCGGTGAAGCTTTGAGGGGGTTGGCGGCCATTTGGGAGGGTGACCCTTTGGCTGACAGGATCCAGGATGGCGAGGCCTTTTTGGATGAAGTTCTCATGTAGATCCTGGCACTCCCTTATGAAGTGGCCCGGTTCATCGCAGAAGTTGCAGGTGTTCGAGGTGGGCCTCACGTTTGCCGATGGGTTTGCCGGACCTTGCATGAGGGGACGTTGGTAGCCTGGGACTGTGTTTGCACCTCGATACGGTTGTTGCTGTGACCCTCGTGAAGGGTTGGCCGCATACGCCGTCTCGATACCATGGGCGACAGTGTCCGCGATCAGCGTTGCGAACTCTTGGGGACTGGTCATGGGGGTTGTCATAGCTTCGACCTTCACCGTAGGTGTGACAGATATCTCTCGAGTGGAGACTGATCGTCTTGTGGCGTTGGAGGGCATGATCGGTGTAATCGCTGCCTCGTTTGATGTCGAAGCCAGGAGAAACTCCGCGGCCGCCCTGACGTCAGAAATCGGGTAAGGGTCATCATAATGTTGATCCGGCTTCACAATCGATAACCTGCTGCGTAGCTTTTGGTCAAACTCTGGGTGGAAGCCTTGCATGAACGTCAGATCGCATTTGTAGTCCGATATACACTTCTTGGCATGTAGCCAAGACGAAACGCGGGAGAAACACCGGAAGTACTCTCCGAGCTGGGCGCAGGAATCCATGGGGATGTCGGCCGATGAGGCGACTAGGATATTGAGCTCGGTGCGGGTGTATCGACGGTCGTCTCCAATCGCGCCAGGGTAGAAGCTATCGAGGACGTCCTTCTTGAACTTCTCGTAGTCCTCCTCCGTGCAGCTATCCAGTGTCTGCCATGTTTCTTCCACGTCCACCGGGAGGTAGCACAGAGCATATCGAATGCATTCTAGCCCCGGTACATTGTATCCTGCCGCTTCACAGAGCTGTTCCACATCCTCGAAGTATCGGACGACCTCCTGTGGGCTATCAGGGTTGAAGACCGGCACATGAGGACTTGTCCGGAGGGGCATGCGGTACGCTTGAGGCACTGCCCCTGCAGGCTGCGGTATCGGTAGGGCAGGTCCAGGTTCGGCTGGCATCTCGGGACGGGAGGTAGTGGAATCGGAGTCGAGACCGGGCGGGTGGGGCTCGTCAATAAGGAGATCCTCGACAGAACTCGCTGTGCAAGGGCTAGGGGACAAGACACAGGTACATGTCGGGGATGGGATGTGTCGGGGTATCGAGCCTCCTATGTGTAGGGGGAGTCGACTCGGGGGTATGAGCGGGGCATACGGTTTTCCACTCCGAGTAGTCAGCTTGTCTCACGGCGGTCTCGATGAATGTGACATCGAGACAGGTTATGCCGTCGGTGCAATAGCTTCCTTTCCGGTCGATACTGGTAGGTGCGAGTACAGGTAATCTTTTGAAAACCTCCCCTCGCGTTGGGCTCCACTAATACACACCCTAGCTGGGGGTGGCACGATATCGGAATGGCGAGCAAGGTCGATAGGGGGGGGGATAGAGTTGGTAGAGTAGTAATATATGTGTTGGCTATGCTGGAGTGCTAAGGCAGCGATTCGATAAGCGGTCCGGGATTGCTCGTCGATATCGCTTCCCAGCAGCAGGTGGGGTGTGTCGGCTGTGGTGACAAAAAGAGGTATTGCGACCCGGAAGTGGGGGTGATGAGAGCGGTCAATATCGTGGTATCGGACGGGAGGCACCTCGACAGGCGGCAGGGGCAAAGGCTGAGAGGACGAGCAACGGGCGGGAGACTAGAGTATAACAGAGGGGTTGCTTATTGTGTATCTACACACAGGCGACGACCTAAATAGAAAACTGTACAGTACCGGGTATCGGGTGGGGAAGCGACTCGGCTCCACGCATCGACCCGGAGCGGCTGCCTAGGCTTATCAGACCCGAGGGAGCCGAGCCAAGCCGATGTCGTGCCTACCCGTAAGCCATACGTAACGGTATCGCATCCGAAAAGGGTCTCAAAACGGGTAGGGGCAGTGCAATATATTTGACAAGCCCATACACCACACATGTAATGTGGACACGATGTATATTCAAAGCCACCATAAATATTAGCACATCACGTAAAGGAGTAATTGAAGGATAGGCATGTGTACGCAATGTTTGGAAGCGTGAGGCAGGACCTTCATATCGGCGGGACTCAGGGAACGGCGTGGGACATGCTCCAACAGAAGTCGAGGCTCCATACCTACTGTCCAGTGCGACGTCCGCTCCAAGGCCATTTACTCTTCGAGGAGGTCACGTCCGTATCATAAGCCGGAGCGCTCGCAGCCCTCATACCTTGCCGCGGGTTTGAGGTAGACGGTGCGGGGGTTGGTGCCCGATGTCGTGCAGGTACGGTCGCTCGGGGCGGGCCTGTCTGAGAAGCAGTCCCCTGCATCGGAGCTGGTGCTGAGCCGATCGGCGTGTTCCTGGGCAGTGGAACAGTCTGATGAGTTGTTCCACCAGAACGGCTGGGCGCTTGTGCAGGGGCAGGCGTGTTCCTCCGAAGTGCAACACTCTGAGCCGTCCCACCGCTATTCATTGATGCGCGTGCTGATCCAGGAGTTCTCGATCGCTTAAGGTTCTCAGCAGAACCCGCCGGCGCTTGCGCTGGGCGAATAGGCGGGCTCCTCGGCGATGAAACACTCTGAGGAGACGGAACAGCCGCAGGCGGAGGCACGGGTATCTGATTGCCGCTGGTCCTAGCGTCACCACGCTCGTTGTATGCACGCTGGTGTTGTGTCCACCACCGGGTTGCTTGGCGGTGAGATCCGCTTTGTATGGTAGCCACCAGGCCGCGTAGAATGTCATATTCAGTATCCATCAAATCCACGAAAGTTGGGGATCCAGTTTTGGTCAAGTCGGTCAGAACTTCCTGATACCTGTCATCCCAATCAGTAAACTTTGCACCTAGCATATTGCTCAGTCTCTTGGCCAGCATCCACATGGGAAGAAAATTGGTCCCGTCCCAGTTGACCAGTGCCGTGATTTCACCGGCGTTTGGTCCCTCCAATTGCACGAGGATGTTGCTAAATTCGTCTCAGTAGTTTCAGGGTACGACAGCCATGAATTGCTCACGCTTCTGTCAATGTATGCGGTCCGGGAACCAAGCAATACAGGGTTCCTTCTGGCTCGAACAACGTCAAGATGTTGGGGATCATTTTCTCCAGTGCCTGAGCTATCGCGAGAAAGGGGGCGGGATTGTGCGAGTTCCTTCCCTCCCCTGCTAACCAGATGGCAGGAGCGAGTGAGACTTCGTCGGCCAGTATCTGCTTCAGCCAAGACTCGGTTTTGCTGAGGCTCACCATTTGCCGAGCTGCCGAGTGGTCCATGTTGACTTGCGTTCCTCCCCTGTGGTTTGTCACCACTGATATGGCACCGACGCTCGGTAGTGCGTTGGAAGAAGACCAGATAGGGGCACCAATGCGGGGGGCGTAGATCGTGGACAAGTTAGAGACGAACGTTGCTAAGGAGCCGACGAAGCGCCCCTGCTGCTGTGACGTCCACTTGTCCCATGTCTCACCGAGTGGAACACCATTTGCTGGCTCCATAATAATAAATCGTTCATCAAGAAACGAGGCATCTCCGCAGAAGGCGTACACCATGGGTATGGGCAGACGGTAATTACGCCTGAGATGCTCCATTGTCGAGACCTAGATAATACTGTAGTGAGTACAAGACACCTATGTGGGAACAGGAGCGGAATACTGCAGATGCTAAATCCGAGCAGGGTCGAATTCTCTTGCTCCAGAAAACAATGCTCATCCCGTCAGGGGCCTGCAGCATAGGAGGAATTTGCGCCCAAATCTCTGCGGTGCAGATCTGGAACCCTGCATTAATACGCAATTGTCTCGGATATTGAACTCTCTCACCTCGTTGCCGTCCCGATGCTGCAGGTTCAACAGCTTGATTGGGTTACCGAATAATAGTATGGAGGCTATTTGGAACTTGTTCGCCAAGGGTATATTGGCTGGGAGGAGAGATGTCGATAGATCGGCGTCAAGGCGAACTGGAGTGCCCTGATAGTAGGGGACATCCATGACGGGAAAAGTGTGTGGAGCTACGAGACCGCAACGCAGCCCTTTTATGCCATTACATTCGAATAGACGCGTAAGCGTGGTTTCTCCTGATTCGGGCCACAGCTGCACGCTGGTCGGCCGAGAACATGCGTTGATGTAGGGCTACGCCAGCATGCTTGCTTCCGCATAGACAGCGGTGCAGAGCCAGCGAGCTTTGAGACGGACTTACAGTCAACTGAATATCCAAGGTAGCATGCCGCATTAACACCTCCATATGTCAGTTTGATACCGATCGACCGTGGCCTGTAAGCGGTTCTTCCGAATACCGGCGGGCGGGCTTAGCCAACAAGCATGACGGCGCTACGAGGGTGGGGAAGGCAATGATGCGTGTTCGACTCATATACATGCTTCAAGTGCACAGCACCTGCGAGTGTGAAATGGTAGGGCACTGAGACATGGCCGATGCCATCAGGTTGGATTTCGTCGCAAGATCTGCATGGGAAGTGTCATGGGGTGCTGTACACAAGCAGCTAGGTGGCCTCGGTTCAAGCGTCCTCTAGACATGCTACGAAGACAATCAAGCGAGCCGTGTTGGGCTCAGAATCGAGCATGGACAAGACAGCCGTTTCGGTCAATGAAGAATGCAGATGAGCAGAACATGTGCGAGACGCGGGCTTGACGGAAGGCGCCGAAAAGCAACGCCATGTGGCGGGGTTCCAAATTGCACTGCCACTGATGCCGACTATTCGTCTTGTCGTCGAAAACATGACAGTAACGCGTCGAGCGTTCGTCTCCAAAATACAGTGCAGTACCTAACTTATCTTGTAACCTGTACTGCAACGGTGCTTCGACCAACGACCTGCATCCAATTCTGGTCGTCATTTACCCCTGCACGGGGCCCTGGGGAGTGTCAGCTGGACGATAGCCGTGCATGACTGCCCTCTGTCCGCCTTGATCAGGTGCGTGAAGTTGGCCTACATGTCAGCCTCGCTATCTTGGTATCTTGAATTAAGCGGCGGTCGTTCAGAATTGTAGGAAGCACATGACTCAATCGCTTGGGCTATAGGCTCTCCAAGGAAGCGATGCTGAGGCCAGTGCAGCCAATTGCGGGGATCTCCTCTATACAGTAGGAGCCACTTTCCCCAAGTGCCTTGCACTTGCGATAATTCCGGCAGCGTGGAAATTCGCACTACATGAGTCCGCCTTACTCGAAAGCAATCTGACGTGTCTGGCCACTGCCTTTGTTCAGAAATAACAGTCCAAACGGTCCGCAATGTCACAACGAGCTACATCCGAAAGAAGTTGGCTGTCTCAATCCAAAGAGCGAGATAACCACTGTTTTTGGTTCATCTGCATCGGTTCTGAGCGCTCCTGCAGATCGTCACGATGCAATATCTTGGACGTGGTTCTTCCATTCCAATCCTGAAAGGTGTATGCATACTGCAGCACATCCTGTCTCCTGCGCGCAAGCTTTACGTACATTGCAATCAATCTTCACAAAATCCACACATCTGTAGCAGCAATGTCGCTATGTTGGTCCAGATACCGCTCAAGGGCCAAGGCCGAGCGCCTCACGGCGGCTCTTCGAGCTCGGGTCAAAGAATGGCTTCTCGGCAAGAGACGATACGCGCGTCCCGTGCCTGCCGAACTCGCCCTCATAGTCCCAAGAGACCGTGTGGATCGAAGTGCGGTTGTCCCTAATTCAAAATGTTGGGATGGGGCCCACAAGGAAGGAAGTATCACGCACCAGAGAGCCGACGTGCCCGGGGTCCAGTGCCAGCGCACCTGGATGTCCACGTTGCGCTCGTAGACGTCATACAGGTAGTTCAGAATCGCGTCGCTCTCACTGCAAGCCACGTCAGCTAAGTTCGGTTTGCATGACACCTGTACTTACGCCTTATCCAGACCCTCAATGCCGACGGTCATGGAGCGGTTGATGAACAAGGACTTCCAGCCGGTCGCGGGACTGTAACAAAGGCCATTAATACTGGCCTACTTCCAAACAGATCAAGACGCCTCACTGAGTGCGGACTGCATGAGAAGCCAATGAGAACCGGTTCACGCAACAAATGCGGAAGAACGCTTACCAAGAGGGTGCACACGCTCGACAAATGAGGGAGGCGCATCAGGGTTCTCCTTGTCGAGGTACTTGTGGGCGGAGCGGTAGATACCGTTCAGACCGTCGAGGAGCTTGCGGAATGTAGGGCTCAGCTTGTCACTGTGAAATTCCCGTAAGTTTCCCGAATTCACCTCCGGCGAGGGAAGACATACTAGGCAGCGTAGCCAGACGCCCAAAGGGTGTCACCGCCGACCTCAGGAACGGAGTCCTGGTGCAGATGTGTGACGCCGGGAGGGTAGGGCTCATGAACCAGGTCCTATTTCAACATGTCAGTAGCTACTCTGATCTTCGGTAAGATTCATATTACGGTATGCCAGCCGAAGGTGCCCGACGGGTAGGCCAGACGGAAGTTGCGGGAAGGCCACGGGTTCAAATGCTTCTTCTCCGCAGAGGCAGAGAGGGCATCAAGCCAAACGAGAGACACTCCGGGAACGCCAGTCACCTGGGGCGCCTGCGGGTGGATCTCGATCACACCATAGTGCTCTCCAAGCGTGCGCTGCTCTTGAGGGGAGATGTCCTGGTCGCGGAAGAAAACAACGGTGCGTTCGGCAATCAGGAGCGCAAGCTCATCCTTCTGCTTGTCGTTCAGATCCTTGAGCTGGAGGCCAACGATCTCAGTTCCTGCAGTACACAGCGGTGAGCTTATGTTTCATGTAGCAAAGGTGGAGCTCCACGTACCGATGTGACGGGTCAGGTTCTTCACCTCTTTGGCGGCGCCGAAGAGCGCCTTCTTCTCGGGATCAGCCCGAGTTCCAGGGTCAACATAGCCGCGTTCCTCAGCGCGGATCTGCGCAACCTCCTGCTTGTACTTGGGCGGTTCCGGCTGTTTAAGAGCATGAGCACCTTGGCTTCGGGCCATCCAATGAATCCACGAACATAGAAGGGATATCCCTCCTTGTAGTCGATGCCGGCCTTCTCCAGACGGGCGCGCGCCGGAGCAGGAGGCAGGACGCCCTTTTGCAGTTTGCCCTTGATCTGTTGGATCGAGTCCTCATTCGACTGAGCAGGCTGCTCCTTGATATCAGAGACGGACGGTGCCATGACGCTGGTTGATATTCAATGTGGATGAGCACTGAATAAAGGAGGATTTCGGATTAGACAAGGTCGATCTTTATAGCTGTGGAGTGAGCGTTATTATCGACGGATGCCAAGATATGTCGAAATATTGGACTGACCTGTCGAATATGGCCAATCATTGATGATAGCAGCGAAAGCAGCAATGGTATGAGCACGTTAGGAGCACGCCATCGAGTATCATCAGTGCGCCGACCAAGACCCTTAGTCATTAGTTCGCCCAAAGCAGCGCTGACGTGGTGAAGATGTCGTGAGCGCAGGATCCTGAAGCCCCTCTCCTTTGATAGGCTCGTTTCCAAGCATCAAGTGATCCGTAGTTAGAGCAGACACCAGGGCTACAGAGGACTTCCGGCTTAGTGCTCGCTCTCGGATCGATTCTGGGGTTCATCTAGTGTTCGTCGTAAGCTGGAAGGATGTCGATATCGAATTGTTATCAACGTTCGAGGACTCAGCAGGTGTCGTCAGTGGTGCGAAAGACATCGGCAACGTATATCGCGAGGTGTTCGAAGGTAGTCCTTCCTCATCCGACGGAAGCACATCAAAGCGCGTACCCGAAATAGCTGACGTCGGACCATATCTAGAAGCCGGGAACTCTGCTCCCGGAATCGCGCGCTGTGGTTCCTTCACCGACGCTTCTCTTGGAGGTTCAGCACGCCCGTTTTTGGTGGTTGTGCGGCAGCCGCACCGTCACATCCACGTACAGCTCCAACATCGACTTCCAAATCAAGAATCGCATTGAGCGTTGGTGCAACAACCTTTCGGTCAGACGATGCTAAAGGGTTTATCCTAGCTAGGGTCGCTGCAGTCGCTGCGAAGATGGGGTAAGCAGCCTCCTCACGCATCCTGCCGTAACATGCTTCCAAACTCTCTGAAGGTCATCCACTGAAACCATAATACTACACCTTCATAGGCCGAGCACAATCGACCATTGTCACAGACCAAAGTATGCATGGCCTGCAGAACATACTCAAACCACGGGCGGACCGGAACCGAGCTCTCTACACCAGCTCACGGAGCTTAGGGAGAGATAGGGGACATTCTGTACATACATTGCAATTAATCCTTCACAATATGCATACATTTGCAGCAGCAACGTCACTATGCTCGTCGATGTGCTGTTCAAGGGCCAAGGCCGAGTGCCTCACGGCGGCTCTTGGACTTGGGATCGAAGTACGGCTTCTCGGCAAGGGACGAGACGCGCGTGCCGTGCCTGCCAAACTCGCCCTCGTAGTCCCAAGACACCGTGTGGTTGGCGATACGGTTGTCCCTGCATCGATGAGGTTAGATATTCCTGCGGTGGAGCGAGATTATGAGCAGCATACCAGAGAGCAGATGTGCCCGGGGTCCAGTGCCAGCGGATCTGAATATCCACATTGCGCTCGTAAACGTTAAACAGATAGTTCAGGATCGCATCGCTCTCACTGGGTCACACGTCAGCCACATATATGCGTGCCATGACACGAGACTTACGCCTTGTCGAGCCCCTCAATGCCAACAGTGTGGCCGCGGTTAAGGAACAGCGACTTCCAGCCGGTGGCAGGGCTGCAAGGTCGTGGTCAGCAAGCAAAACAATGGTGAGATGGGGCAGTCTTACTGGGTGCGCACTGTGTACAGCTCGAATCAGTACTGCTAACCCGAAGATGGGAACGAAACTCACCGAGCGGGTGAACACGCGTCACGAAGGAAGGAGGCGCATCAGGGTTCTCCTTGTCAAGGTACGCATGGGCGGAGCGGTAGATACCGTTCAATCCATCGATGAGCTTGCGGAAAGTAGGGCTCAGCTTGTCGCTGCGTGGTTCATTAGTGACTCGTTTACACACACATTCCGTGACAGACGTACTAAGCAGCGTAGCCAGACGCCCAGAGAGTGTCACCGCCCACTTCGGGAACGGAGTCCTGGTGCAAATGGGTAACTCCAGGAGGGTACGGCTCATGATCGAGGTCCTGTCGATCTATCTCAGCATGCCGCAGCTCACGCGGCGCGTCTTGCTCACCGCGTGCCATCCGAAAGTGCCAGATGGGTAGGCCAGGCGGAAGCTGCGATCAGCAGGGAACGGGTTTGCACCCTTCTTGTCACCCAGGGCTGCGCGGGCATCGGCCCAAATGAGCGTCACACCAGGGACGCCAGGGACTTGAGGAACCTGCGGGTGGACCTCGACAACACCGTAGTACTCGCCGAGCTTCTTCTGCTGCTGAGGAGAGAGGTCCTGGTCGCGCAGGAAGACGACGGTACGCTCGGCAATAAGAAGCGCAAGCTCGTCCTTCTGCTTGTCGTTTAAATCCTTGAGCTGAAGGCCGATGATCTCAGTTCCTGTAGGACAAAGCGGTGAGATTATGCCTCATGCAAGCGGGGAGCTCAGTATACCGATGTGACGGGACAGGTTCTTCACCTCCTTGGCGGCGCCGAAGAGCGCCTTCTTCTCGGGATCGGCCCGAGATCCAGGGTCAACATACCCGCGTTCCTCAGCGCGGATCTGCGCGACCTCCTGCTTGTACTTGGGCGGTTCCGGCTGTTCAAGAGCATGAGAAACTGGGCATCAGATCATTCAACGAATACACGAACGTAGAAAGGATAGCCCTCCTTGTAGTTGATGCCGGCCTTCTCTAGTCGAGCGCGCGCCGGGGCAGGAGGAAGGGGAACATCCTTCTTGAATGTTCCCTTGATCTGTTGGATCGAGTCCTCATTCGACTGAGCAGGCTGCTCCTTGATATCAGAGACGGACGGTGCCATGACGATGGTTGGAAATCAAGATGGATGTCCACGGAGAAGTTTCGATACGCCATGGTCGATCTTTATAACTGTGGAGTAAGCGTCATTATCGACGAATGTCGAGATATGTCGAGATATTGGAGTGACAAGTCGAATATGGTAACCATTCAACAGTTGAGATGACAATAGCGCAAGAAGCAGTGGTGCAGAGCACGTTAGGAGCACGCCATCGAGAACCATCAGTCCGCCGGTTTAGACCCTTACGGCGCTTGAAGCTGATGGTGTACAGACGTCGTGAGCGCAAGACCATAACACTCCTCGTGCTTCGTGCTTGAGAGGTTCGGCACATTCCAGCTCCGCTGATGAGTAGCAAGCTTTCAGTCATCGGTAGATAAGCATCGTCCCAGGCTACAGAGAACGTGCAAATTAGCGCTCGCTCTCGGATTGTTCAGGACGCGCTCATCGTGATCGTCGTACCTTGAAGGATGTGGCTATCCAACTGCAGCCGGCGCTCCGGGAAGGAGCAGATGCTACGCCGGTGCCGAAAACACGGGCAGCCCATCGCGGAGCGTTCGACCATCCTCGCTGCGGGGTAGATCTGCATTGATCCTACTTGAGTCATCCGCCATCCGTATGCGGATAGAGGTGGTCTCACACTAGACTGGACGGGACGGAAGCGCGTCAATCGGATGCCTACCCGAAATAGCTGACTTCGGATCAGAAGCCGAATGACTTCTGCTTCCGCAACTGCCCCTGCTTGGCGCTGTTCCTGCATGGGACGCTTGTCCTGTGAGTCACTTGAGTACAGACAACGGGTCCGGACTGTTTTTTGTTGTCGAGCCCCAGTCGCACCGTCGCATCAACATGCAGTTCCCAATGCGGACTCTCAAATCAAGAACCTCCTCGAGTTCGTGCAACAAGCTTTCAGCCAGACGATGCTAATGAGGCTTTGGATCCCAGGCTCAATGCAGCCGCTGCCAAGGTGCACGTGAGCAAGCGGCATCCACGTGTATCTACGGTGACACGCCTTTCCAAGATCTCTAAGGTCCTCCATAAAGAACCGGAATGGTAGGTCTTCATCCGCGAAAAATAATCAACCATGGTCACCTAAAATGCATTGGTTTTGAATCACATGCAGAGCTGCATATTCAGCGTCTACGCCATGCGAGGGACGCGTGGGTTCTCCCAGAAGTTGTATTCTGAGCTGGCAGTTCCGATCCCCATCGGCGCAGCCATGGCTTCGGACCGAGAACATTCCGTACATCAAAGCTGAGCCCAAAGTTCAAGCTTAGCTACAATCGCCGTGATACGGGACGACTTCCTCCGGCATGCTCAAACACTGTCGGCATTGGTGCTCATGGTGCGTATCACATCACATTCCTGCCTGGAATCACAGGGCGTCTTGACTTTTCTCATGTGGCCGAGCTGTCTGTCCGGTTTGGGACCATATTTCTCCTGGAAGCGGCGGCCTTCGGCAACCATAATGTCTAAAGCCAACTTCGAACCGAATACTTCTCCACTGGACTACTTGAAGCTAGTGAACAACGGTTATCTACTCAAACCCCGACATCATTTTTTAAGTCTTGGATGCCGACGTCAGCCCAGTGTCGTCTCCTTCCAAGCCGAGCGTGAGAAACAAGTTATCTGATTCTGACGTCTGACGGACTTCTTCTTGCTTGCTTCTCACGGCATTCGACCTTGGATTAAGTAATTGCCAGAAACTGACAGTGTCGTCTTAAAGTCCTCCAGCAACGTGTCCGTTCACATGCTCAACATGTGGGCCGACCCCTTACCAACTCGGTCAGCTATGGATAGATTCGTCTCCTTCCCTGACATCACGTTCTGACCCTTGGATTCCAGCCTGTCTTTGGTCTGTTTGATATGATAATACTCGGACTTTCGTGACCACACCTCCAAGCGAGCACCGGTTTTGCCCGTGGTGTGTTCGCTCACATCCACGAGTCATGGCCTATCATTCTCCGTCGACTCGCCTTTCGGGATCGCACCCGCTGCGTCTTGACTGTATTGGCATTCGTCCTAGAAGAGTCCACTAACACGGGTCCTCGTATCACAGCCTCGTCTCTGCGGATGGAGCGCGGCTCCCGCGGCGAAACGTGTAAAGCAAGGAGGACGACGGGTAAGGAATCCGCCTCTAGTTCATATTGCATTTAATCACATATATAGACACCTTGAAAATAGAACCGTGATCATGACGCATCCCATCTGGCATACTTTCCAACAATCCGGAAGACGCCACGTGCCGAAGCCCGTAACAGCCGGTCTTGCGAACCCGGTAGAACGTCTAATAAACGTCTTCCAAGTCACTTGCTTAGGTCGAAGAGGTCAAGGGCCTGAACATGGAGATACTGTCATGCCGACATTTCACATTTCGTACGTCGATGTCTGGGCAGTCCTGAAAAGAAGTAGGATTTCATTCCATTATGGATTACGGCAACTGTCCACCACGGACATCAATTAGTGCAAGTATAGAAATTACTTGGCTCAACTTCTGTACCATCCGACCATTTCGCCGTGTGTGAACTGAGCACGATAACGATAAGATATCCCCGAAAGACAACTCGGGATTGATGTAGTGATTTGGGTACTATGACGTGGCAGTTACCACCATCGAGGGCAACTGTACCCAATATACACGAGATCGTGCAGCACGAGACAAGGCAGCTTTGCAGGATCGAAGCTGCCGTACGAGGTGGCCGAAAGTACGCGGTGCTGGCGGAGATCGGGGACGGTAGCAAGTACAGGCTAACGCCGTATATCAGGAACAGGACACTCTGAATCGCATGTGATGGTATCCAATTGTTATTCCGGGACACCAGCTGACCAAAGATCCGGTATGATTATCCAAATCGCGAAATCGCTCAAGTATTCAAGCAGCATTTCCCCGAGTGGACCTCAAGAAGCGACCGCGCAGCAAAGAGGCGGTGCGGCTGATGCGCCGCCGGCAGTATGCTAGTTCATTATTGCAACGCACCGTGGTCCGAGGACATGAAGAATCGCATAGTCGCTCTCTCGAACGGACGCCGAAATGCGCTCGTTTGCAGCAGTGGTAGTAAATACAAAGCCTCCACATCCGTCATGACGAAGACGGGAAAACTCGGAATGTAGCCGAGTGTGCAACGAAGCATGTTCGAACAGGGACCGACAAGGCGCGATTAACGGCCATTTTTGCACATAGCGAAGGTATAGTCGGCGAGCGATCTGGCCCAGAGCGTAGGGCGAGCCAGCAATGATGTCGAACAATGAAGAGCATGATTAGAAGATGAGTTCAGAAGTAAAGAAGGCGCGTCCTGCACGTGCCGACTTCGATTGGATGGAACCGGAGAAATAGACGCGAGGCAGAGGCAGGCTTCGCTACATGCAGGGAATAAGGAAGGAGGGAGAATTCCGCGGGCGAAGAGACGAGAAGACCAGCGTGCGCCGCATATGACGGAGCTTGTGTGATAAGGTCCCACGCAGGTTTAGGCGCTTTGTCGTCGCGCCGAACTCAGCACCACCGACCGACCGAGCCATTGCAATGTCGAGAGACCATAATTTCGCCGAAGTCAAGAATATGATATCGCTTAGAACCAAAGGCCGCGACTTGGATTTACATATCTCGGACTATTTGTATGCCGGGGGCCAGCCGAACGCGGCCCGGGTGTTGTCCGGCCCAAGAACCCGCCCCGCGCCGGGTGCGTCGTGTCGGTTACTGGGCGCGTCGGAGAAACTATCGGGTGCGTCGGGTGCGCGGGGGCGGGAGGAGAAATCCAAAGCGGGGGAGCGGGTGCCCCACGCGGTGGAGGCGAAACCTCTGAACAATCGCGGAACGCCAGACGGAACTGCAAGCGCGCTGCCTCCTGCCAGACTCAGCTGAACGGTTGCCACTCGCCGGCCAGCCTCCACCAATGTCGGGATTCGGCTGACGAACTGGACGAGGGCTGATCATGGCCCGCTTGGCTGGGGATGGTCGCCATCCCTGCTATCATGCGAACCCGGTCTATCTTCAGTCGCTTTCACGCGATCACATAGCCTGCTGCTCATTCAATGTCCGGGTCCCATCCAATCACGCTCTTATCCCTTCTAAACTGGCTGGTTTGCTAGCTGACGCTGACTTGTCCCTCGTCCACCACCATCTTCTTCCCTCCTCGGCCCCTTTCCATCTTCTCCCAACTTTCCTCTCCCTGGTCCTCCCTGCATCTTGACCGGACAAGGCGACACTGGAGAACACGTTCCCTCGTGGTTGACGCATTCGCCTTCGACTTGCTCCGTCGACCAGCCCAGCCCTTCTCTCCTTCTTCCCTCGGCCTTCGCGTCTTCGCACCTCCTACCTTCGTCCCTCGTCTACCTTCATCCTCCTCGCCGGTAACATGGCATCCGCCGCGACCGTCTCCCCCGCTTCGCCCGCGACGCATCCTTCGCCCGGCCGACCGCTTTCCTCCCATGGCTTGACAAACACCATAAATACTCGCTCGATAGCCAAGCCAGTCCCATCCTCCCAGCTCAGCGCCTCTGTTATTCCCTCGGCCGCGAAGCACTCTCCTGATCTCACGCCTGCGATCCTCCCGCTGCATCAGCATACGACTGCTCCCCCCGCTCCTGTCGCTGCCCGTGTTGCCCCTGTCCAGCTTCAGCAGATTCCAGAGGCGGCTACACCCATTGTCACCCCGCCAAGTTCTCAGCCGAGCTCAGGAAGCCAGTCCGCGCGCCCCACTCCGCCTCAGTCGCCATACGTACAGACGTATCCGCCCCATCTCTATAGGAGCCATAGTCAGAGGATCATGATTGACCCGACGGACCCAGTGAGGAGGTATCAGGTGCGCATGCTCAGCCTCCATATCTGCGATGTGCGCTCACAAGGAGCCAGCCCAACCAGCGAGTGCAGCTCAAGTTGAGCAATGGCACTTGGATCACGGCCACCATTACGGACATCTCTCGTGCATCAGCTAACGTGCGCCCTCCTTACACTGTATCTGACTGCACGTATGCTAATATTATTGTTAGGCTGCTACCCAGACGTACACCGTCGAATATGTGTCAGGTGGAAGGCGGGAATGCACGAGTGTGGGCCCGAGCTATCTGAGGCCCGTGAGTTAAGGGCATCTCGGGCGATGCCGTCAAAGTTGATTACCCCTATCAGTGATTGCGATGATTGGGCTGGCTACGGCGAGGGAATGCGGGCAGGACAGATCCTAGACGAGATGGATATGGTGCTGAGCATGGCTTGCTACATACATTCATGTTCCCAGCGACCACGCGATAACCTTGCCTCGCGATCGCAGTCTTCATCGTCCTTTCCTACCTTTACTCGTACTTCCTCTTCTTTGGGGTCTGGCTTTGGTTATGAACAACGAACAGAAAGTGTATCATTATTACCTTAGCTCTTGCACCTTGATTCATTTCCTTCAGTTGCACATGCGATGCGTTACTTGGCGCATCCCTTGTCTCAGACCGTCACATTCTCAACTTGATGACCTCGACATTCTAACGCACATGACGCGGACGTACCTTGATCATCACTAGTACTCCACATCCAGGGTATGCTCGGGAAGCCTCGCGAATTCGATTAAGCATCGGCTGCGCCACGTAGTCTACGCCTTGCACATCGCTCAAGCATTAGCGGGCAATCACACAAATGGGGTTTCATGTGGACTGGTCCCGTGCCAGGGTGGACCATGAATTCATTTGTCGAATTCATTGCCTCTGTTTCTCGCTAGGTCACTCTTGCTCAATACGACTCCAATTACAGCACGAAAGGACACCGCTGTACAGCTCCCAAGGACTCTCCGGCGCATTGTTTGGCAGTAGGCTCGGTCATCGGCAACTCTGATGCCGAATCCAATCGGTAACCTTGGCGCTGTTTAGGGTGTCGTCCTCATTCACTCCAATCCCTTGCGCTGGGCCCTAACCACGCAGACGGAGAAACTGGAAGGATCATTGTCGGACTATTTCACCCCGGCGCATTACCTGTTGATCATTGGAGCGATTAGATTATCGGCGTCGCCACGACTTGCTCGATTCGGGACGACGGGAGTCAGCCGAGACCAAGGATGGTAGCTTCTAATACGTCACACCAGTATGTCAACCGTGTACAGCGACTCGGGCGGAGATCCCTTTGAGCGGGAACTCTAAACGGAGAGCTGCACCGGAACGCCGCGTGTTCGCGGCTTCCTCACTGTCAACGCCCAGCTCAGGGCGCCGCTCATAGGTACAACATGTGACCGTCTTTGATTGCATAGATACTCCGAGTTCGGATCATACAGGACAAGACCTATGGACAATTCCCCTTGCAAATTCCCGATGTTTCAACCCGTTAACCCTCTATTCTTGATAGCAGTGCTTGAGATGCCGTTCAAGGGCCAAGGCCAAGCGCCTCACGGCGGCTCTTCGAGCTCGGGTCAAAGAATGGCTTCTCGGCGAGGGACGACACGCGCGTCCCGTGCCTGCCAAACTCGCCCTCGTAGTCCCAAGAGACCGTATGGATAGAAATGCGGTTGTCCCTATTCCAGAATGTTGAGATTACATCGACAACAAGAGCGAAGATCACGAACCAGAGAGCCGACGTGCCGGGGGTCCAGTGCCAACGCAACTGGATGTCTACGTTGCGCTCGTAGACGTCGTACAGGTAGTTCAGAATCGCATCGCTCTCACTTCAAGTCACTTGAGCAAAGTTCGGCTTGCATGATACCACAACTTACGCCTTGTCCAGGCCCTCAATACCGACGGTCATCGAGCGGTTGACGAACAAGGACTTCCAGCCGGTCACGGGACTGTAAGAACAGCCGTCAGCAATGGCCTACTTCTAGGCAGATCGGAAGGCTCACTGAGTGCGGACTGCATGGTAAGCCAATCAGAACCGGTTTCCTCTGAAAATGAGTGAGACAGCGTACCAAGAGGGTGCACACGCTCGACAAATGAGGGAGGCGCATCAGGGTTCTCCTTGTCGAGGTACTGGTGGGCGGAGCGGTAGATACCGTTCAGACCATCGAGGAGCTTGCGGAAGGTAGGGCTCAGCTTGTCACTGCGAAATTCCAATCAGTTTCGAGAGTTGACCTCCGGCGAGTGAATACATACTAGGCAGAGTATCCAGACGCCCAGAGGGTGTCACCGCCGACCTCAGGAACAGAGTCCTGGTGCAGATGTGTGACGCCGGGAGGGTAGGGCTCATGAACCAGGTCCTATTTCAACATGTCAGCCGCTACTATGGTCTTCGGTTGCGTTCATCTTACGGTGTGCCAGCCGAAGCTGCCCGAAGGGTAGGCCAGACGGAAGTTGCGGCCAGTCAAGTAGTTTGCACGCTTGGGATCGCCGAGGTGCTTCTGCGCCTCGTCCCAAATGAGAGACACTCCGGGAACCCCAGTCACCTGGGGCGCCTGCGGGTGGACCTCGATCACACCATAGTGCTCTCCAAGCTTCCGCTGCTCTTGAGGGGAGATGTCCTGGTCGCGGAAGAAGACGACCGTGCGCTCGGCAATCAGGAGCGCAAGCTCGTCCTTCTGCTTGTCGTTCAGGTCTTTGAGCTGCAGACCGACGATCTCAGTTCCTGATGAATGAATATGAGAACTCTATCGATTAAAATGGTGGGCATGAAGCATACCGATGTGGCGGGTAAGGTTCTTTACCTCCTTGGCGGCGCCAAAGAGGGCCTTCTTCTCCGGGTCGGCCCGAGTGCCGGGGTCAACGTAGCTACGGTCCTCAGCACGGATCTCAGCAACCTCCTGCTTGTACTTGGGCTTCTCCGGCTGTAGAAAGACTTAGCACGTCTGTTGTGAGTTCACGATGCGATACCTACGTAGAAGGGGTAGCCCTCGCGGTAATCGATCCCAGCCTTGTCAAGACGAGCACGAGCCGGAGCAGGGGGCAGAGGGACTTCCTTCTTGACAGTGCCCTTGATCTGCTGGATCACGTCGACCTTGGGAGCAGCAGGTTGCTCCTGGATCTCAGAAACGGATGGTGCCATGTTGACGGTTGGAATTCAAGGTGGTCGAGGCGAGAGATAAGCCCTAACCAATTCAGCCAGTTCCGACTCTTATATGCAGGCGTCAACCAATTATGTGGAACGTCGAGAAATGTCGATATCCTGGATGAACAAGTCGAATCCGTTGAATTACTCAGCCTGCGGAAGGACATTGGACAAGAGACAATAGAACAGAGCACGCTAGGAGCACGCCATCGAGAATCATCATTGCGCTCCAAGCTGGTATCAGAAGAAAGCAACATATAGACAGGTGCCAAACGCGATACAGAGTGCCGATGAGACCATTCTTGGACTGGCGGATGATCAAGTTCGTCTGCCGTAGGGACGATAAGGTGCCAGTCGGTGTGGGGTGCCTTGTGGAGAAGAGTAGAGTTGCCCAAAAAGGCAATGCATCGCGCGGAAACGGTGACAGTCCCACGTGAGGCGCACGCGACAATTGCTTCCACGGTTGCCCTGTTTGACCGTTCTGTCGGTTCTCAGCACCGCTGACAAGCTTCTTTGTGGGATTCTTGCCACTGCAATCTGGACAATCAGGATGGGTGCCGATCAGGTCCCCTATGCCGTCGGACCAGCTCTGCGGGTGCCTGCCTCGTAGCATGGATGCCTTCACTGTCTTCCTCTTCTTTCCGACTAACCCGAACTGCACCCTTAACAACCTGCTTCCTGGAGACTTGACTTCACGAGACTGTCTCTTTAATATACTGGCTGTCAAACGCATATATGAGATCACGCTATTTCCTCCCCGGTAGGGAAGATCTACACATTGGCTACGCCTAGTCGAATGGGCAAACCACACCAAGGTCGACTTCTGCATAAGACGGTACGGAAACAGGGTATATCGCCAAGACGGGAAAATGTAGTGGAGGTCGACGTCCCATGTGGCATATATCCAACGATGCGCGAGCCGGCGGACGATCTCGCACCGAAACGGACGAAGCCAAGTAACGCCCATCGAGACTCCATTGACGGGCTACAGTATTGCCATACAGTCATGAAGACGAAGAGTTTTACGCTTTGCACTCATTCAAGAACAGTGGAATCGTTGCGTAGACTGAAATGGCTTGACCCATCTCCCATCGGGAAGACTGTTGTGAGCCAGATGGTACGTCCTAGCATCATGTCACATGACTTGCAGTGCCGTCACTATCCTGATATGCTCGCAGGACTGAGACTCCGCGCTTTCAGGAACGTTGCGTTGACCTTGATTACTCTTTGGACCTTGAATTGGTGTCTCTGCTCCGGCCAAACTGTGAGGGTATCCTCCAATATCGGCAGTAGGTTTGGGGTCTGTGATCAGTTCACACTGATACGGAATCGTACTAATATGTGCAAAATTGGACACTATTCGTACTTCGAGCGAGTATATCGATCCCCCGACCGGTAAGTGAAACAAGCATAAAGTAAAAGGATAATAAGGTGTGCAATCTTCTTGGGCAAAAGGCTCACAGTCACAACTGCCCTATCGTCTAACTTCATAGGCCGAGGGTCTAGACTCGCGGGCCCGAGCTTTCTCGTCCTTCCCTTCCAATCCGCTCGATAGCATGGAAAGAGACCTAGTGCCGCGGCTCTCCGAGAGCGCGAGATGCCTTTGCTTGTGCGCTATCAAGTAGGCACACGCGTACAACAGCGTGAACTTCCCATTCTGCAAGGCACAGAAGATCCCAGTGTCAGTCTAGGCGCCGTCTTCTGGACCGAGCTCCCCTGGGATTTCACCCTTAGCTTGTCGATCTGGCAGGTCATCGAGCCCACCAATGTATATGCTCTCTGGAGAAGGCAGATGCCATATCAGCGTTGGTTTTCAAGCCTGTTGGTTCCATGTGTCATTGTCCGAACGTCTTGCATTCAGCTGCAATAGCGACAGTCACTGAGAATTCGGCGAGAGACATCAGATCCCCGTTGATGAGACGTTGCATGTCGGGTAACAAAGCGGCAAGACGAACCTACGCCGCGATTGCGGCTCTGATGAACACTCCTGCCCCATTTTTCCAGGCGTCACTGTGCGGCTCCTTTCTCAAGGGCACTGCCAGAGGTAGACCGAACCTCAATAGCGTAGGCTTAAGCGTAATTGACGACGTTGCAGTTGTTCCACAACGTTAACTTCTGTACCTGCGAGCTTCGCGCTCATGCGAGAGGAGGCGGCGTGGCGAGCTCTGAGTAGTCATCACATCACACGATATTGAAAGCCCAACCCAATCTAGAGACTTATCCACAGTCCGGACAAAGGGAAGAATCTCAATCAGAGTGTCCTTCCGTCGTCATGCTTCGTCAAATTCTCTCGTTCAGCATTAAGCCCAACTGTTCGCGACAACGCGGGGCCCACTACTTCTCTATCTGTTGGTTGGGTTAATGAATAGATAGCATCAGAGTATCCTTGGTGTGTGCTGGACGCCTTCCCACATGGTTGTCATTCCGAAGCAATCTTGAGGAAGATATTGGAGTGAGAGGTAATCCGGTAACTAGTGAAAAGTTTTGGTGTCCTTGGATGTGCATAGACCGCGCGATGCGCGTCCCTGATAGACACCGTCTTTCCCTTGCGACGACGTTCTCAACAGAAGAGATAGCAGAAGATGGTATGCTTTCGGAGGGAGCTCCGCTGCCGATGATCGTCCAGAACAACTCCGGGAGGGTATCCCAACTCGGCGAATGCGTTGATAGCCGGAAACGCTGCGCCGAATGCGTTTCCTAGACTGCACGACCATTCCCGCGTCTCTTTCCTTACCTCCTGTGGTACAGTGAGCCGCTGTGCTCGCAAATCAAATGATGAGAGATGGAGCGTGGGGCCCCGGATCAAAAGAAGCACCAGGGTCCGGCGACATCGCCAAGGTTAGCCGAGTTGTAAGCGGCTTCGCACGACCCTTCTTACGTTTTCTGCACCGGGTGGGACAAAAGAGTGTGCGCGAAACCGAGCGATGAATATTCCCTTAAAAGCCCATCAACCGTCAGACTTGTGACCCGATCATGGGCGAACGGCTGAAAGCTTCGTGCGGATACAGGGTGGAAGGCCCGCGGGGCCCGTTACATTCCCAAGGTCGAATGGTGCCTTGATCTTCGGCCTGCGCAATGGAAGCACAATCAGAAAGCACGGTCTTGGATCAGCGTTTCCTGCTGCTATCAACACATCGATATAAGAACGAGACCAGAAACTAATCGGTGTCGACTGGCTTGCCCCTTGTCGTGTCTGTCGCGCCTATCTGTCTCGCACATCCGAGTTCTGTCTTGCTAGTTGCTGCTCCTCACCCTTGGAGAACTCACGATGGCCATCGATACGCGAGATGACACGGTATTCTTGAGCGACATGGTACCCATACCGCCTCATGCAGCACGCTGGGAGCGCGTTCGTCATCGTGAAGCTCATCTACTTGTGCAATGCTTTGCTGAAGCCGTATGATTGGCTCTTGCTTCATCCCGCCTTCATATGTAAACGCTCTGTTCTAGATGGGCGTGTTTCTCTACTGCTTCTGCGGAATCGGTTCTCAGGCGGCAAATATGCTGGGAGCACTTACCAAAGCGGCGGGTGTAGGATGTGCGCTGATCTTGTCTTCTATGAACAACTGACCGACTCATATTCTTCGTAGCTGTGCTTCAGATTGGCTTGGCCTACGCGGTTGGTATAATGCTTGCGCTCACCATTGCTGCACCTACATCTGGAGGTACAGTACACGACCCTGCGTGTTTCATCGCTCGGCATATCTGATATCTAATTGCAGGTCACTTCAACCCTTGCGTTACGATCGCCTACGTCATCTTCAAAAAGTTTCCTGTCCGCAAAGCGCCATTCTATATCCTGGCTCAGATCATCGGGGCATTTGCAGCGTGCATGGTGGTGTATCTACAGTACCGTGATGTTATTCTGGTATACGATCTTTCAGATGCCCTTAACAGGCACTGATGCTAAATCAGGAACTTGAAGCCGGGTTGCCCGACAGTATCAACTTTTCCGCACAAGGTCCTGCAGGTATCTTTGGCTTATATGTGGCGCCTGGATCGAACCTCGGCATCGTCTTCTGGAACGAGTTCTCCTGCGATTTCATCCTTGCCCTGGCCATCTGGGCCTGCATCGACCCGACAAACTTCTTTGCACCTCCCGCTGCTATACCCTTCATCATTGGAGTAACGTATGCGACTATTATTTGGGGCTTCAGTCCCATTGGTCGTGAGTTTCTTCTTGTCGGGTGTTCGCTCTTTTAAACTGAGCTTGGCCTACAGTCTCTGCAAACTCGGCAAGAGATATTGGTTCCCGGATCATGGTCCTATGCATTTGGGGCAGCAAGGCAGCCGGCGGACCATACGCCGCCATCGCAGCTTTAACGAACATCCCAGCGACGCTGCTCGCCGCTGTGGTCTATGACTACGTCCTGCGGGATACCGATAGAGGTGAATCCCAAGTGATAAGTGCCCCTCGCTTTGCTGACGAGACTGCAGTTGTTACACCTGCTCATCGAGAGTTCTACGGCGGCATAGCGGCCCACGAGAAGCGGAAGGTAGAGGGTCCAGGATCTCTCGTGTCTTCCGAGGATATCGAATCACCAGCGCCTCTCAATCGAGCCTCAAGCTCGAAGTGAAGCAGTGCAAGAGGCTCAGTCGAGCCAAACTCCTACGGTCTGCCTGTGGGGCGTCCGAGTCGACCCTTTCCCGGGTATATGGGCGAGGTTGTCATTTCACTCTTGCATCTTGCGTTATGTTGCATTCTGTTCAGAGATAATATGTTGATGGAATGCTATCTTCACATAATTACGCTGGTTGTAGAGCTGATAAGGTGGTATAAACACCCAGCAAGCCGGTGCGGCAGGCTGGTTCGTCGGAGGGCAGCACTGGCAGGGTCGTCGTTGAGAACGCGACTGGCGGCCTCGCACTCGTCCACAATGGCCTTAGCGGGCGCCTCTGCGAAACCTAAACCGCCCTCTCCAACGTCCTCTTTCCGTGCATCTCTCGCCTCATTCTCTTACACGCCATCTTCACCGAGTGGCGTTCGCCGTTCAGCTGGGAACCATGGACTCAAGCCCACCACGGCCGGTCATAACCTGGCCACACCATCGCGTTCGCCCAGCAAGCGACGGACGGATGATCTGAAGGAGGAACAAGATGCTGAGAGCCCAAAGAAGAGACGCAAGAGTTCTCCGGTGAAGAGGGGGTATGCAGCTCCAGAGGCATATGCACATCTGAGGCCGTTACATGATTATTTGGCTCTGGGATTGGATGGTGCGCACCCTCACACGGACCATATCAACACGACCTGATTCTGTTCGCAGTTATGTTCTGCGGTATCAAGTACGGCTCAGTTTCTAAACTGGTGGACGTTATTTTACGTATATATAGTCCAGGTGTCATGTCCGCCGAGACGGGTCATCATTTCGCAAGCCCTACAAACCATTTCTGGCGAGCGCTGCATCAAGGCGGGCTCGTCCAACAGTTCGTCCCAGCATCGGAGGACTACACACTTCCGGAGAAGTACAACCTCGGCATGACGAACCTAGTCGATCGGCCTTCTGCAGAAGCGGCGGAGCTGTCCGCGAAGGAGATGCTCGAGGGCGCGCCTGCATTCTTGGACAAAGTTGCGACATGGAGGCCAAGAATCATCTGTTTTGTTGGCAAGGGCATCTGGCTGGCGGTACAGAAGAACTTGGATTCGCGGATAGCTGCAGCAGCGGCGCAAGCTGGACGTGAGGTGGATAACGACGTGTTGCCGGAAGTGAAGGATGCCGTTGAGGAGGACACGCCCGAGTCAACGTCTCGATCAACAGCTTCCACGTCTGGCCCTTCAACACCGAAAATGGCAACAAAGAAGAAGACAACCAAGCCCAAGGACGCATTCGATTATGGACTGCAGCCATATGTGCTCCTTCTACCGCCGGAACAGTCGCAGCCGATCGCAACATCGGAGGACACCAAGGTTGATACCGACTTCGACACCAACCAATCCATCGCCATTATCAAGGAGGAGGAGACCTCGTCCTTGATCACGCCAATACCAACGGGAATTAATAGAACACTGATTTGGGTGATGCCCAGCACTTCTGGGCGAGTCGTCTCTCATCAGGTACGCATTATTGCTCTGCCGTACATGAGAAGGACGATGGTGACCACGTTATCTAGTTGGTGGACAAGATCAAGTTGTTTTCCAGGCTCAAGCAAGAATCAGACGCGGATAAGGCAGGAACATTGGATACATCACAGTATAGGAGTATTCAACTTTGAGCGGATCTTTTCTTTGGGGTGAACCACATTCTGATTACCCACACCCATTTACATATTACTACAGCATTTCTTGATTGCAATGGCAAGTGATATCATTACGCAATACAAATATTGAATACATCGACTACCAGATATCTTGCAGCGATCGAATGTCACGGAGAACCGTGATAGTATCCGTCCCAATCTGCTTCGTGATGGTTGCTTGCCGTCGAATATCCAGCTCCTGGAACGCGTGCAGAAGGTCGTAGTCAAGTATGCCCTTGTTGAGGGGCCGGGACAGGTGATCGTTGCGAACAGTCCGGAAAGCACGGGGGTTCAGGCCAGCAAAATGCTGTACACTTCGCATGAGCTGCCCTGACAGCAGCTGAAGGCGTTTCAATGCGTCGTCTGGCACAGGTGAGATTGTGCCCAGCGACCCGTCCGAAGTGCCGAAGATGAGTTGTGCTTCCGGAATGGGCACCTCTTCAGGATCCTCGCGGTGTCGTCCGGCAACGGCTAGTATATGGGTATGTTCCGACTGTCCGTTAAACTCGGTGGTACACAATAATGGGTTGCCGTGGGTAGCGCCAGCCACTGGACAACAATGAGATGCTAGTTGCCGTGTATGAAATAAATGAGACTCACAACCAGGGTCGAACTCGAACATCCGAAGGTTGCCCTCATCATCCGCGGCAAGGATGCTGAAGTCACCCTCATCAAAGAGGAAAGCTGAATCGACGATGTGCGTGGGTCGGTGATCTCTCGCTAGGGGAACCAATTTGAAAGGGTCTTCCTGGAAGGCAACGAAGGACACGCTTCGCTTGGCGTCGCCGATGAGTAGCAGATTCTTCAAGCATGTCAAGCTTGTGACGCAGACGCCAGCATCCAGGAATGCAACACCGACAAGACGTTCATCTTGCTCGAAAGCTCTAACGAAGACCTGCATATGTGTGAGGGGTGCTCTGAACAGCGATACCAGCTTCAGTCACGTACTTTGAAACCTTGAGAAGAGACCAGGTAGCCGTTCATGCCGCATATGGAATTGACAGGCGCCTTCGCCTCGTCCCGACACAGAAGCTTAAGCCGATATGGTGGAAGGCTGTCCCCGGGATAGGAGACCACTTCGATCACCTCGAATATGTATGTCTGGGGAAGAATGAGCACTGCTCAACGTTGGCGCAGACTGATTAACGTACAGCTCCGCGAACAGCCAAGTCCTCTCCGCGGAAGGTGGATGTCCCCACAGCAATGTAATCTTTGAACCCGCTTTCCGAGCTTGGTGTCTCCAAAGTGACGCTCTTGACAGTGTTGATGAACTCATTTGCATCAAAGTCATAACTGGTTGAACATGAGCGTCCCAGCAGCCTATATGGTTTATTGGTACGCACCCGTCAAGTGTTTGCCATGTGTCCGGCGAGATCAACTCGAGAGAAGAGCTCTCAGCCAGAGGACTGAAGAACGCAGCTGCTGCATGACGATTAGCCTTTGCATCCAGATCCGAACCGAAACGCTTACATTCTGGGACCCACAGGGGCTGCTCCTCATCGTCATACAGTAGGAAAGGCGACTTCAACGATGAGGCGGCAGCGACGAGGTTTGTGCCAGGGTCGACCGCCATCGAGGTGTACGGACGCGTGGAGCTGATTCTTGTGCAGGATAATTCACGGCTGGTATCGGGCTCCTCGTCAAACTCCATCAGCACGGGGCCCTAGTAGACTGTCAGCCTCGGAAGTCCTTTGTGCAAGAGCAACATTACCTCTTCGCCGTACAAGATGAAATCTTTCGTGCTCCCGAATAGAGACGTTGGTGTGAAGGAGTACACGATTGGACTTGAGTACGGGATAATCCGTAGACCGGTCTGACGACTGGCCATGATCCAACATGGCTCCTCTCCACGCTGAAAGACAGCACTAATACCGCCTTTCGTCTCCGAGGCGAAGGGGATCAGTGCTCGTCGGGAAGGTAGCTGCAGCCGCCGCGCTTCTGGGAGCATCTGTCGGATGCTCGCATGTTGTTCGGCATCTGCAAAGTGAGTCGCGACCTTGACGAAGCGGTAGTCCAGCGTCCCAGAGGCTTCCGTCTGCGCTATGGGCGTTGCTTCATAGATCGCCAACCGGCCCTCGGTGTAGTAGACCTACATAAACTCAGTAAGGGGACGTCAACTTCAGCTTGGCCAACGGACCAGGAGATATAGCTTCACGACGTCGTCTCCAATAGGACAAAGGACGACATCTTCGACCTGCAACGGAGGGACCTTCACATCCTCCTCCCCACCTTCTGCAAGTTCCAGAGAGGCGGCAGCGTCATCAAGCACCGCTCGGCATTCATTCAGAAGCCTCGTGCTGAAGACGAGGGTCATTTTGGGCAGCCACCAGATCTGTCTCGCGCAATGAGTTTGGAATTTCAACACAGTGAATGCAAGAAGCGCACCTCCAGCCGGCCATTCGCATTGTACAGCAGCAGCCACTGCGATGCAGAAGGAGCCTCTTCTTCAGGCGCTTTCCGCCGCTCTGACTCGTGCCTCCGACTTCCTCTCTCCTTCTCCTTGCTCTCCTTATCCCTGTCCAAGCTATCCCGATGCCGATGCGACCTGGACGACCCATTCTCCTTCCCGTCCTTGGAGTCCTTATGCCGCCTGCTGTCTTCCGTGCCCTCCTTCCGCCTCCGGCTCTCCTTCCTGTCGCTCTTCTCATCCCGCCTACGGTCCTTGTCCTTGTCCTTGGACCGTTCCCGCTCCCTCGAATGCTCGCGCGACCGCTCCTTCTCGCGCTCCTTATCCCGCGCGGAATGTCTCGTCGACCGACTCGCGCCGTTCATCTCCTTCTTCTCATGCTCCTTCTCGTCCGAGCTCCGCAACCTTCGCCGCTTACTCTCGGGCTCGACAGCCAGCCGCTCCTCATCCTCCTTCAGCACATCTTCCACCGCTTCCAAAGACGACGCGCGGCGTTTTCGGGGATTCACGGGCGCGGACGCAGGCTCGATTTCAACAGCCGCAGCGGGGGCGGGCATGAGTCCCTTCCAGTCCGTATAGATATACGCCGCAGCATACGTCGTCGTCTGTCCTCATCAGCTGCGTCCCCACACCCGAATGAAAAAGCACGCACCTTCTCCCTCTGCGACGGCAGACCCTTGTACCTCAGCCTCCTCCTCCCCGCATCCCCGAGGTAGAGCGCCACAACCCCATCTTCCCGCTGGACGAGCACCCACGGGTCCTCCACGCACGCGCGCACAATAGGCGAGCTATCCTTGTTCCCCTCGCTGTCCTTGACGACCTGCAGCTCCTTCCCCTCCCCGTCCAGCAGGCGCAGCGTACCGGGCGTGACTTGCAGCACGCAAGTGTGCCCGAAGAACGCCCCAGCGCTGATCGTCAGCGTAGGCAGGCGGGAGACGATCTGCACCCCGCCAGGGGCGGCAATGATCGTCTACAACCTCAGATCAGCACCTTTTCGCCCAAATCCAAAACATACGCACCCGAGAGATACCCGGCGCAGGCGTAGCATCCGTGCTAATGACCAGATTATCCCACTCCCGCTCCCCCTCCTCCACTTCCCTCCGCCCCCGGCCCCTAGCCCTCAGCACGCGCAAGCTCCACACCCCCCTCGTGCCCGCCACAGCCGGCAGCTTCCTCTTCACCCTCACAGGCAGCCCGTTCTCCCAGATCGTCCACGCCCCCCTGCCCGCAGCAGGTGTAGAGCACACGAGCTTGGGCGTCGCGCGCTCCACACCCAGCCCATTGCGCGAGGAGAGCGCGAACGCCATATCCGCCACCGCACCATGTCCGGGGAGGGCGTCGCATACCTCCAGTTCCAGCCACGGGAGAGCAGTCGCAGCCCCCTGCCCAGCGGCGTCAGAGGGCAAACCAGACTCCCCGTAAATGTCCGCAAGGTCATCCCCCTCCCCCGGGTCTGACGAGCCCTCGATGGACATATCCTCACCCTCGATCTCCTCCCCCGCCAGCACACGCTCCCGCGGCGCCCCCCGCACCACCCGCAAAAGGACGCTCTGCGCGCTCTCGCTACCCAACAAAACCAGTTCCCCCAATCCGCCAAAATGCCGCACAACGGCAGGCGGGCTCGTGCGCCCCAGCCGCCGTCCGGGGCGGAGGGAGCTCACGCTCCGCCCATCGAGCACGAGCTCGATCTCCCGCACCCACCCCTCCGCGCCCCAGATCAACAGCTGCTGCTCCGCCCCCCAGCTCACCCTCGCTCCTTCTAACCGGCGCTCGGCCGCCTCGCCCTCCTCGCCCGAGAGCGGCCAGAGGGGGAACTTGAGCGCGCTGACCTGTCCGTGCCACGCGCTCGCCGCGAGCCCCGTGACGCGCCCGGAGGGATCGACGTGCAGCACGCTATTTCCGCACAGCACGACCACGCCGCCGAACGCGCTGCTGGCGGGCGCGGGGAGGAGGAGATGCGCGTCGTATGGCAGCCCCGGGGTGCGGGCGATCACGCTGTGCGTCTTGGTATGCGGGTCGAGCGTGAGGATAGCCAGATGGGTCGTATCCCTTGCATGGGTGAGTCGGCCTGTCCAGGTTTGCGAGGGCTGGAGGAGGAGGGCCAGGGTGGGCGTGTGAAACCCGGGGAGGAAGCAGAAGTCCAGTATGTGCCGGAGGGAGGAGTCGGCCTCGGCCAGGGGAAGGACGTACGAGGGAAGGTACGGCATATCCCGCTCCCTGTCGCGCTCTCGGGCGGCGGGATCCGGGTCCAGACCGGTACGCTGCACAAAGGGGAGGATGGCGAGCGCGTCCTGTGGGAGGAGGAGGGCTGCGCAGCGGGAGGAAGGGTCGGCGCGGAGGAGGGGCCGGTGGGCGTAGGTCTCCGCGGTGGAGACTTGTACGGTGCGCTCGTACGTGTGCAGCGAGACGGTGCTGAGGTCGTAGGATGCGTCGGACCATTCGAGGAGGGCGATCTGGTTGCAAGTAATGAGGACTGATGTTGATGTTGAGCATGAGAGAGAGGGAGACGCACCTTTGCATCCTTGAACGAGACGAGCAGCCTGTCCAAGCCGTCCTCGCCGCTCGCGAGCGTGCGCACACTGTCGAGGCCCGTGACATGGCCATGCAGCCGATGTTCTCGCACGAGGTGCAGCCGCGTCCGTGTCTGTGTTCTGGTGCTCTGCGCGTGGGTCAGCTGCTGGGGTGGGGAGCGGGGGGAAGAGGATGCATTGACGTATATGCCGTGTAACTGGGAAAAGGGATGTACCTTGTTCTCGCTCTCCCCATTCGCCGCCTCGCCTTCCTCTACCTTCACTCTCACTCCCTGCTCCTCCTCCACCCCCATCTCTCGCTGCTCGACGACATCAAACACGCGCAACAAGCTGCTCCTGGCGACGACGAGCTGGCAGAGCGTCTTCCCCCGTGCGTGTGCTTGTGCCCGTCTGGGAGGGACGAGGGTGAGTGCGATCGCGTGTGATACGCCCGAGGGGGGGATCAGTTCCTGCCTTATGGCGTGCATCGGTGCCTCTCTAGTCCGCGTCCTGGTCCTGGTCCTGCGTTAGACCGCTCCTGCCCACCCGAGGTTGTTCTGCAAAGGAGAAGAGACGAATGCCTCCGCTTCGGGGTCAATCTTCTCCGAGGGAAACGCCGAAATGGGCCCTGAACGACTATTACTTTGGGACGGGCGCTTACGCCTCCAGCAGTCACACAGTCTGGTTGCTAAGCCCCCGCCGTTTACATTGCTTGCATCTTGCCGTCGTCAATCCATTCCAGTCGACGTCCCCCATAGAGACTACATCGGGTTAGGAGAGCTCTTGAGCACGCAGGATGCCCTTCGGGGAGATCGTCATCGGCTCGCCTGGGAGCGGAAAGTCCACTTACGCGTATGGCAAGTACCAGGTGGGCCCCCTCCTCCTTCCTCCCCTTTCCCTCCCACTTCCACCTCTTTTCTCCTTCACTGCCTTCACTCCGCTCACAGCTCACAGCTCTGCACCGCCCTCTCCCGACCCATCAGCATCGTCAACCTGGACCCTGCAAACTCCGCCCTCCCCTACCCCTGCGCGATCGACATCTCCCACCTCATCTCCCTCGAGTCCGTGATGGACACCTACGGCCTAGGACCGAACGGCGCGCTCATATACTGCATGGAGTACCTCGAGGCGAACTTTGACTGGCTGGAAGAGCGCCTGGCCCAGCTGGATCCGGCGGCGTGGGTCGTGTTCGATATTGCTGGACAGGTCGAGCTCAGCACGAACCATGATTCCCTCAAGCGGATCGTACAGCGGCTGCAGAAGCTGGACTATCGGGTGCGCCCCTTTGCATCTCTACAATACTGCTGCCAGAGGCTGATGGGCCGGTGTTGGCGGATGGGTCAGCTCGCTGCTGTCCACCTCTGCGACGCACACTACGTGACGGACGCGAGCAAGTACGTCTCCGTCCTCCTCCTCAGCCTGCGCACTATGCTCCAGCTCGAGCTCCCGCATATAAACGTACTTTCAAAAGTGGACTTGATCACACAGTACGGCGATCTCTGTACGTCCTCTACTTCTCTCATTCCTGCTTCTGCTTCTGCTTCTGCTTCCCCTGCCTCGCTGCTTCGTCCTGCCTCCCTGCCTTTTTGTCTTCTTGCCTCCCTGCTTCATCCTCTCTTCTCCAGCAGCAGCTCACGCCGCCCCTAGCGTTCAACCTGGACTTCTACACCGAAGTGCAAGACCTGTCCTACCTCGAAGCCCAGCTCGCCTCCCAGCCAGGCGGGACAAAGTTCGCGAGCCTGAACCGCGCAATATGCGATTTGGTAGAAGACTTTGGACTGGTGGGGTTCGAGACCCTTGCTGTGGAAGTAAGCGCTGCTTTGGTTGGCTTGTCTTGCGTTCTTTGTCTTCCGTGCATCTGTCCCTTTGTGCCTTTGTACGACTTTGCTGCTGCCCATGTGCTACCTCCCTGCGGCCTTGTCGCTGCCCGTCCGCTGCTGCGCATCCTTTGCTTTGTGGCCTCTTCTTCACCTTCTTTGCCTTTGTGCTGTCTTTTACTCGCCTCCCTGCCGTCCCACTGCATTCCTACTGCCTGAACGTGCGAGCAAGTGCTAACCCCCAAAAATAGGACAAAGCGAGTATGCTCCGTCTCCTGCGCGTAGTCGACAACGCCACAGGGTACGTCTTTGCCCCACCGCCCGGTGCGCGCGAAGCCACCCCGGCCGCTCCCTTAGCGCGCGAGGCACAGCGGCGATCCACCACAGGGCCCAACACGGATGCGCTGTTTAGCAGCGCCTTCTCCGCCCTTCCTGGAGGGGACGTGAGGGACGTGCAGGAGCGGTGGGTTGACGCGAGGGAGGAGTGGGACGAGTGGGAGCGCGAGCAGTGGGCAAAGGAGGGCGAGGCGGTCGCGCGGCAGAAGACGGAGGAGGAGCTGAGGGAGCGCAAGCGGCAGAATAAGGAGAGCGCACAAGGCGGGCAGGACAAGGGCGTCAAGGGCACGCGAATACGAGAACGTAAAGCCTGATCGGGCATGTTTGCACACCGCATTTCCTTGTTCATTGCTCATTGTACTATTGCTTCACTGAATGAAAATCTTGAAGACAGTCTGCTCACGTATCCAAACCCAGTGTATCCTACAGTCATCTCTGCGGCTGCACGTGCCCATCCTACTCCCGCTCCTTCCGCTCTCCGAAGAGGTTGTTCCGCACCTGCCTCCCGCCACCGCGCTCGCTCGTGCTCCCGCGCCAGTTGAATGCACCCATCACCCCGCCGCCGTTCTGCAGCGCTTGTGTCTGCACCGGGGGCGTACCGTGCTGGCTCGGCGGACCGGAGAAGCTGCCGCTCGAGGCCGTGTGGTGCCCGCTCGACGCAGTCGTGTTCAGGCTGATGTACTTGCCCGGGTTGGGCCAGTCATCGGTATGATACTGTCATCCAGTTCACAATAATGTCATCTTCACCTCTGTGAGGTGCTTACCTGGAACTCTAACATCAACCCCGGCTCCTGCTCGACTCCCAGCAGCTGCGCCATCCGCTTCCCCAGTGCGTTCACCTTCTCAGGATCTTCCTTCTGTCGTAACCACAGCTGGATCCGGTCGATCCTGCTCCGCAGGCTCACCACGCAGCCCGTGACCTCGTCGTTCGGGTCGAGGGAAAGCTCGCCTACGAGCGACATGAGAATCTCCGTCCAGCACTTGTCTAGATACGTCGGGTTGTTGCGCATCGTGAGAACCCATTTGCCACCCTGTATCGTCATTAGCCAAGTTCAGGGGGAATGGTAAACTGCAGCGCACGTTGGCATTCGCACGGTCCTCCCACATCGGCTTGATCCCCTTCTTGAAGAAATGGTAGTTGCCGCCCCTCTCAAGCCTGCTGGGCGGCTTGCACCAGTTCCAGTACCTCGCGAACCCCTCTACGGTGTCGATCTCGCCGATTACATGCAGGTTTGCCTCATAGTCATCCTTCGCAATCGGGCTCGGCTCGACCGCAGGCGTCGTGGGGGAAAGGACGCTGCTGGGCGTGCTGATCTGAGAACCGAACTCGGCCGTGTTCGGCGCGCTGCTCCGCGGCACCTTGGAGTCGTAGTACCACACCCAGTGGTGCAGAAGCGGGTGCTCGTCCTTCTTCTTGCTCGGCTTCTCGCGCGCCTTGGCCTGCGTAGGCGTCGCCTCCGTGTCCGTGTCCGCCGGAGGCGCCTCGACGATCTCGCCCTCCTCCGCCTCGGACTCGCCTGCCTCACTCAGAGCATCTGCAAGAGCACCCATCGCGTACGGTCGGTCGCCGTCCCGGGCGTGCTCACCAGAGCGGCGCGAGGACTCCCGGGAACGCGAGCGCGAGTAGTCGGACGACCCGCCGGAGGGAACCGTGAGGTCGTCCTCAGACGACTGCGTGCGCGAGTGGGACTGAGAGGACCGCTCACGCAGAAGCGCCAGCCGGGAGGAGATCGCCTCAAGTGAGGGAACGTTCTTGTATCCTCTGGGAGGCTTAGCGCCCTTGCTTTCCTCCACTACGGGGGCCGCAGGTGCACCAGCAGCCTCCTTGAACTCAGCCGTGCTCTCCCCAGTAGGCGGTTGCACAGCGACCGCAATCGTGGGGCTCACAGCCGTGCTGCTGGTGTCCGTACTGGCGGTGTCAGGAAGCTGGGGTGGTTGAGCCTGGTTGGGAGACGTCTCCGCCGACGAGATGCCAGCTGCTCGGGTTCGCAGGGTCGGCGGGAGACGCAGGCGTGAGTTAGTCGACGAGGCTGTTGTGCCTAACCGTGGAGGCGTGTCGCTGCTCGAGACGGATTCAGGCTTGATCCTATCAATAACTAAGTTAGCACGAGGCAGATCAATCCTGATTAAGAATGTGAGCTTACTTTGCTACCAATTGGTCCAACGACGGGAGCTTGGCGCTTCCTGACTTGTTACGCTCGTGCTTCTGGGTATCTGCGGCCGTCTCCAGCTTGCTCTCCTGCGCGCCGCTGTTGCTGGTGTTGATGTCTGTGTTGGACATGTTGGTTGTAGACGAGAATGAAGTGAATGAGAATGAAAGAATGAGGTTGGGAGAAGGCCTGAGCCAACGGCATGCCTTGCGGCATTCCCGATGTCACGGTCATCGCCCCTCGCGACAACGACGTGCACAGGGCTGTGCTGTCAATGCGCCGAACCCTTTACTTGAACTTTGAAACGAACATGCCCACAATGTTCGTTTCATGCAGACTCAACACCCTTCCAGTCGTTCCAAATATCTAGACAATGCGGAGAGCGCGCTCTCTCCGCACTGCCTGGCTTTGTTTGGAACCGCCTCAAGGATACCATGAACTGTCCAGCTGTGGAGCAGTCGTGTGATCACTCCTCGCCGTCATCTCTTTTTGGCAGCTCTCGTTCTGACTCGCCCAACCAGCACAGGCATGGATAAGCTCTGCCAGAACCGGCGGAAGGAGCGATCCGAATGACATCAAGCTCCAACACCGAGTGTAATTGACTCGGGGTCGCCAACATTCTTATTGCACAACCTCGGGCTTACGATGGGACGGGCCTATTCTACGCTCATCGCTCCTTGATTATCTCGTGGCTTCTGGAACCCTCAGATCCCTAGATACGACCTCGCGGAATTTCGATGAGAATTCATCCTTTTTTGTATGCTTTGCGCCCGGACGCCCCTTGGTCGGAAAATATAACATACTCGCTTGCTTTTTTTTTCCTCGTTCACCCCACCCCCTCAAGCCCCATGACCTGGCATGGCAACTCCCCTCTATCGCGGATCCCCGGTGAACACAGACGAACTCGACTTCCCCGCG
The DNA here is from genome assembly GCA_001630345.1 of Calocera viscosa TUFC12733. Taxonomy (NCBI): domain Eukaryota; kingdom Fungi; phylum Basidiomycota; class Dacrymycetes; order Dacrymycetales; family Dacrymycetaceae; genus Calocera; species Calocera viscosa. The sequence continues at coordinate 160,376 of KV417315.1, forward strand.
ACGTCTCTCAGGTCAAACAGTGCTGTTGAGCCACGCATTGCTGTCGTAGCAAGGGCCCTCTTTGCATCAGAGTGCAATGTCAGCCATTTTGCGAACGGCGCCTGGAACACGGTATGCTCACCCGATTGCAACCTGAGCGTGCGCCTCTGAACGACCCCAGGTCTATCTGGTCAGGCTGGCGAAACCTCGGCCTCCCCTCATTCCTCCCACTGTGCTATGCCGCGTCTCGCTGGATGCCAAAACCGACTCGTGTCTGTCCATTGAATCCGAGGTATCGTCAGCAGTCGCATCTTCGTAATAGTGTGATGACAATGATTCAGGTCGGGACAATGATGTATGTCTCGGAGCGGAGTAGAATCCCTGTCCCAAAGGTCTATGCATACTGTACCAATGGCAATGTGCTCTCTCAAACGTACATGTTCTTGGAGCATGTCGTGAGTACTTGAGCGACATGCCGGCTAGTCTTCGGTTGAACTTTATCCCAGACCACCGGGCAGAGGATGCGAGAAGCCTTTGAGATGCTGGACGAGGAGGGAAAAGCCAGAGCCATCCGGGAGTACGCCGGTGTCGTTCACAAGCTCTCTCAGCTGCGCTTCACCCGCATCGGTTCTCTGCGCCGTTCTGCGGAGGGCGCCTACTACGTCGGAGGACCCTCGATGGTGAGGAGCAACCATGCGGACCGGGTGGGCCAGCGCACTCATTCAACGCTCGAACGACCCTTCTCGGCGGTGGTCCCCTGGTTGTTGTCAATGGAGGAAGATGAGCTGCGCTTTGTACAAGGGCACCCGGAGCGGGTCAACGAGTGGTCCAACTTCTTTGGCGGCAAGGCGCTCAAGGACGTTGTGGACGATGTGAGCTTAGTGCTGCGCCAAGTAATCAAAGCGATACCCACTGCTTGTGATACCGGATCTCTGTCTAAGGTCCTGTGTCTTTGGCACTACGACCTCAATTGCAGGTGAGAGGCGGCCTCTTGAGCCTTGCGTGGTCTAATAGACTACCAGTAACATACTCATTTCCACCCGTCCACCCGACGCGGGCAGGATAGTATCCGTCATCGACTGGGATGGGGCTATAGTGACACCCATCTGGCGTGTAGTCCGATGGCCCGACTTCATCTCAATTCGGGCTGGTCGGGATTACCGACCAGAAGCAGACAAGAAGCGGTTCCAGAACATCCTTCGCACCGAGATTATGCGACTCGATTCCGACGGTCTTCTCAGGACAGCATACCAAGAGCGCTACGAACTATCTCGAGAACTCGTGGAGGTGGTCACCCAGCCTTGGAACTGTACGTACGAACGTCAACAATGGCTGGATGCATGGGAAAAGAAGCGAGAGGCAGCAAAAGCCGTAAAGGCGGAAAGCAGTGGGTGGATGTCCGATGCAGTGGGGAGTATCTTTCGCAGAGGCGGGAAGCAGACGCGCAGATAGGCATGATGCTGGACATGACGATTTGCGACATAGAGCTTTATTTCATGTGGGCAACGAAGTTTCTTATCGATACATAGTGATTCGTGTCATGTAAGTGCATATTCCCAGCGTCTTCCTCTCTCCCGGGATCGAGTCACCGCACAGCAATCAACCACCCCCGTCGGAACCTGCGTTCATGGCGTGGCAATGAGTGTCAGTGGCGGCTATAGATAGGCGGTGGGGCCTCGACATTCTCGTTCGAGTTGGCGGCTGGCTGAGTAGGAGGGACGACCAGGACGCGCTCAACCGGCCGACCGGGAGGCGGTGGTTCGCGGAGTTCGTTCGGGTAGAAGTCGAAGGCCACTTCGTGCTCCTGCGCGTCCCCTTGTGCACGCATTCGATACGCCACAGTGACACGTCCGTTGTTTATGGCGCGCGTCACTGTCAAGCAGACACCGACGATACCAAGGGCGACGATGAAGACCGGTTGATTGTACCCGAGGTGCCACGGGAAACGGTCCATGGCGATGAAAACTCTAAATTGAAGAAACGAACATTAGAGGAAAACTCCAAGGCTACCCCGCGTACACTCACATATGTGGCAAAAGTGTTCAAATACGATGGACCGGGCGAGAAAGAACAGCAAAAAGACGCTGGAGCAGTGGTCGTTCGAACAGAAGGCGAGGCAACCAGCTCCAAACTCACGGCATTCTTATAGGGCGTTGACGCCTTCGAAGAGGGGATTGTGATTATCGAGTACAAACCCGTGGGCCCTTCAAAGGCAGCGGAAAGGAGGTTGTCCACTGACAACGCCTCCCGAGTCCCGAAGGCGAACCTTATCAAGGGTGTCTTTACCGCGACTCGTGGTGATGGTCGGGTTTGCTATGCCAGACAGCGATAATCACCCCGGTCACCGCCACTTTCCTACCAAACTTGGAGAGCAACGTGTTAAAAACAGCGGCCAGCCAATGGAGGAACGGTCCCAATGAACACGTGAAGAGCTCTCCTAGAGTAGTCCGTCATGTGCCATAGCTCAAAGCATATTAGCACCCTTTTGATATCGCGACGCTCACAAAATGCGTTGAAGAACACAGTCCAAGAAAGGCATGTGGCCCAAAACCAGTAATTCTAAGCGCCGAAGAAAAGAACCCGCGCAACGCCTTCATCGATCGATCGCCCACTCCTTCATTGACATTCAACTGTCGACCGCGACCCTTTCACCATCTTCCCTTTACGAAACATCTCTATCTCACATCTATCCTTTTCAAGTGGGCAATATGGAGTCGTATCCGTACCCGCACTTGGGGCTCACATTCCATCTCGCCCTCTTCACTTCCCTTTCCGCTCCATCCGCCCTCCTCCAACGACTTATCCACGCCTCCACGCTTCCCGCCACTTCCGAAGGAAATGCCGCTCGTGCAGCAGTCAACTTTGCGTTCATCGATGCGGCAATGGTATCCAGCAAACTGGCATTGCTGACGGCTGCCTATCAAGCGTGTCTCGCGGAATGGGACGGCGCTATGAAGACCAAATCGGTCCATTCCGAGGTGCTATGGTGCTTGAGTCCCGGGCGCAACGTGCGTGATTATCTACCGTAAATTGGCAACATTCTGATCAATCAGCCCAGATAACAGACGCTCTGCGATACTTCGGCTTGTCGGCGAGGAGCAAATCACTCCTCGTGCTTCACATTTGCCCCATTGCAGGGCCGCATGCCTCGCCGGATGATCCGCACCTCCCAAACAACGTCGAGGCTCGGATGCGTACTGTTGTTCAGGGGCAACTCGTGCCTCTCGAGACTCTGAGTAGCGTGACGGACTGGTCTGCAATCAGAAAAGTACGCATGCTTCGTCTGAAGCCACGTCCACCGATTCTGATGGACTGCAGGTATACAAGGTCTCATCCGACGCCTCGATGCTCCAGATACAGAAGAGCGCTACCTCGAATGAAGAGAAGGAGCGACAGATGAACATCATGGCGGATCAGACGGTTGTCAGCGTCGTCGCCATGAAGTCCGTTGCAGCATGAGCCACCCGACTCCGCCCTGCTTTACCGCAACTCACGCCGTTTGCGGTGGTACGCGCTCACACTAGGCCCGGCCACCCCACAATTGAAGCACTGGTTGCCCTAACTTACAAATGGTTTGCGTACAACAAATCCGGTTTCCGGTCGACAACAGGATCGTTTCCTGCAGGCGAGAGACGAGCCCCCGTCCCACAGGCCCAGGTCCTAATCGACCATGCATGGACGGCATTTTGCAGGAGATCAGCCCACCAGCTCGGCGCTGGAAGGATGTCATATACTCTGTGTCGCATGATGCGAAGTAATACAGATTGATACAATCATATCCATTCACTTTCTCTTGTCTTGCGTACCCTCACGCCTTACCGGCGGAGCCGAACAGAGTGAAGAACCGCTCGGCGGCATCGGCGAACGCCTTCACACCGAGGGTGTGCACATCTGGGAGAGGTTTGCCATCGATGAGCGCCTGCTTGTACGCCGCAATGTACGGGTCGCGCATCCAGCTGTTCATGTTCATCTATATGCGGCAGTCAGCAGACAGACCAGAGGGGAAACGGGGTAACAACAGACTTTCGTGACCCCGTTCTTGATAGACTCCGCGAACAACGAATCAGGCAGCTCATCCGTGCCGTGCAGGCAGATGTACGTGTTCGTATGCGCGTATGTCGACTTGAGGGTCTTCAGGCTGCAAGCAGGGGTTAGCAGATGTGGCAGCAAAGAAGCGTAACTACGGACATCTCTTGGTTGAAGTTTGGCGGGTTGATATAGTGCCCGTGCAAGTTGCCGATGCTCGGGGCTAGAATCTGCGCTCCGGTCCTTTACCACAATGGTGAGCATGTGTGCTACTGGAGGACCCGGGAAGTCACGCACTCCTTGATGAAGTGGTCCGCATCATCGGGATCGGTCTGCTTGCCCTGCGCAATAGCCGCAAGACCCGCCTCGCCTCCCTCGAGCCTGCCAAGTTCGACCTCGATGGCCATGCCGAGCTTGTTCGCGCGACCGACGTACTTCTTGACCATCGCGATGCCCTCTTCTTCGGTCTAAACAGGCGTTAGAGCGCATAGGAGCTCCTAGCGACAACACCCGTACATCACATCGCGAGGAATCGATCATGATGCTGTCCAGCTTGATGTCTTGCTTCTCTGCTATGTCGAACATGAAGTCGATGTCTGCGATCTCGACGGCGTGGTCCATGTGCAGGGACATGGGCACCTTGGCCTGGTGGGCGCTGTACGCATCAACAACAGCGCGTATCAGTACGTATACTAAGCGGTTACGGAACGGATAGAGTGCACATGTCACGGCAGAACGCGACAAACTGGCTGCCGCCGTAACGCGCCGAGATGGGGAAGAGCATGATGATGCCCGGGGCGTTCGCCTTCTCGCACGCATCCCGGAACCCCATCACGCTGTCCATGTCGTAGCAGACCATGCCGATGACACCATCTGGAAACTATCTCAGAGAGCGCTGTGAATGGTTCTGAAGACCCTATAACGCACAGTTGCCCTCCTTCGCCTTCTGGAGGATGGAGAGGGTGCGGTTGTTGGATGGGTTGACGATGGTTGATGACATGATGGTAGCTGCGGTCTTGAGTGCAATTCAACGACACTTTCCAACGATATTGCGTCAAGTCAATAGTGGACAGTGGAGAAGAGGTAGCAAAGGAGGTGGTCCGGCCGCTGTCCTCCATTATACTGTCAGTCATCTGTCCGCGGCGGCCAGCAGGCGGAGTGGAGGGTGAAACCCTGCAAAGGACACCTCCGCCCGGTCGGCCCTCCCGCCGTACTCCGTAGGCCGCGCCGAGCGCTCCGGCCCGACGGGCCCCCGGTATTGCCGTGACAATTCCACGCTTGCTCACTTGCTCACTTGCCCACAATCATCAATTGCAAGCTTATTCAAGTCACGTTACGACCCAATCGGTGTCTTTCTCTGTCTGTGTCTCTCTCGTTCTCTGTCTCTTTCGTTCTCTGTATCTCTCGTTCTCTGTCTCTCTCGTCGACTGTCTCTCTCGTTGTCGGTGTCTCTCTCGTTCCGTGTCTCTCTCGTTGTCGGTGTCGGTGGTCATTAAGTTGGTGATGCGGAACCGAGTGTTTACCGACGAAGGCTTCTTGGCAACCGCCTCGCGCGACATATCTGTGTGCACGTGCTTCCTCGCCAGAACACCATCTCTCTTTTGCCCTTGGCGCGTTGCTTGGCACAAACCCTGTCCTCTCGCCGCATTGCATAGGCTTGGCCTCGGTCAACTCTGCGGCTGCCCTTGGCTGTATGGAAGCAGCCTATCAAGAACACCTAATTAGAATAATGTCTCAGCAGCCACCACCCGTTGTGTTTTCCTGCACCTTACCCTGATGCTTTGTCTGGGGCGCCGCCCCTGCCTCCTGATCCGGATAAACGAGCATGTGATGCGAGCCTAATGCTCTGCCCGTTTGCTTCGACAGGCAAGGATGCCATATAATCTCTAACTCCCCGTTCTCCTGGCGTTTGTTATCTGCGGCCTCTGGAAGCGCGTTCAGCAACCAATCTAGCTTACGGAACCTCAGCAGCATGCCTCTCTCTGCCCAACGCACCCTCTCACTCTCACTTCTGCGGCATGGAGCGCTCCTCCAGCTGTTCGGCCTCCTCTGGGGCTTCGTCGTCCCCATGACGCCATATCCCCGACTGGCGCTGAGCGCACATATCGGCGCGACCGGCCACTCCCTGATGCTCCTTGCGATCGGGTTCATCGTCTCGCTCGAAGACGCAGTCAATGTGCAGTCGGCCTGGAAGACGACGACGCTTCTGGTCGCTCCGTACGCCGTATGGGCCATGATCTTGAGCGAATGTGCCAACTCGGCCTGGGGCACGAAGCAACTCCTCGCACTCGTGCGTATCCCCCGCTTGGTTTGGCAGGACCATACTGTATTCTGACTGCTGTTGATTAGGCCGCGGCAGCGGCGAAGGTGGTCGGAGGCGAGGCCTGGCAGGAGGCGGTGGTCACGATCGTCCATGTTGTGGGAGGTCTCGCCGAGGTCGTGTGCTGGTCAGCAGTAATCCACGGGCTATTCACTCGTGTTCCAGAGGTGAAGGTGGGCAAGAAAGAGTAGGGTGGAGCAGTGTGTCAATACTGTTCAGCGAGAAATAGGAAAGGACTGATAAGAGAATGTGATTTCTTTTACGGGATATTGGGTGCTTGGGAATGAACACATATCAAACAGCCGGGGCAACAAGCCGCCCTGATCACGGACAGTTGAGCAGGATATCATTGGCAGCTACGTGCGCACATTGGCTGCTACGCCCTCACCCTAATCACCTTCCTCTTTCCCTTCCCGCCGCCCTCAACCTGCGCCTGTCCGGGCTGACCCTTCTCATTCGCCAAGCTCTGCTTCATGCTCTCGACTAGCATGCCCGTCTCGACGAGCGGCGAGTTGGCAGGCAAGCGCTGATTGATGGGTGGGACAGGCCCGGGCGGGGAGGGCGTCTTGGTGATGCCTTTTGCGTTCTTCGTAGGGGCCGACGTCTCGGGGGTCGGTGCGGACTCTGGTCGCTTGGTATGGATATAAGCAGAGATGCGCAGGAGGAGCTGTTTTTCTTCACCAGGGAGTCAGCATCGGAGGAAACAAGAGGAGACAGCTAACGCACTGGTCTTGATCGCTGGGTTGACTAGCCTTCCATCCCGCTTGAACTGCACCTTCACACGGCCGGGATTCTCCCAGTCCTTCGGGTGTCTCTTCTCTTGCTATTGGATCCATTGTCAGTTCCGGCTCAGCGAGAAGCCCAAAAAACTAACATCATGCAGAGTGTTGAACCCCATCCGCGCGCACGCCTCGCCCATGTCCGAGCTCAGAGGCCACCATACAGAGGCTAAACGGGGTACTCGACGTTCGTTCTTATGCAGCGGTCGCTTGGCATCGATGTATATGGGGTAGAGTGTGGTCCACCTGCAGCATTCTCGTTGAGACGAAACCTCGACCGTACGGCACTGAGAACTCACTTCTTCGTCGTCTCTCGGTTCATGACCGGCCCTTTCTGAGCCTGCTGTGTGGGCACAGGTGGCCGGCTCCCACTCCCACTGGCGACAGCCTCCTCCCTCGGGTCATACTCCTCATCATCATCTTCGTCCGCATCGGCAGTCGCATCGTCGTCCTCGTCGGAGATCTCCTGCAGGAGTGGGCCCCGCATTCCGGTGTTGGGTAACGAGTGTACAGGAAGAGGAAGATCGGTGTCATCGTCGAACTCTTCTTCTATGAAGGCCCTGGAAGCCATGGTACCTGCTTGCCTAGGACGATACGGAGTGTAGAGAGGACCGCAGGTGAAAGGGTCGTGTGCGACGGGATCATTTCATTTGGGCGCTCAGAACGGCATGTCGTGTCGGCTCAACGCGCCGTTACTCTCCGACACTCTCCTCACACGCGATACCCAGAATGCTGCCATTGCCACTATTGACGTATGTGCTTCTCGTTCAATCTGTTATTATTGATTGACGTCAGTATTCAGACTGTTACTATTACTCACGCCAACCCCCGCGGCATCTTTGTCGCTCCCCCTTCGCTCCCTATTCCGCCGCGTCGACGCATTAGAAGACCACAACCATACACTTCCGCCGCAGTCCGAGGTCGAGCCGGGAGCAGTCGTATGTAGACCGTTTGGCATGTGCGAGCCATGTCCGGAAGAAGCGGTGGGTGTTTCTGTTTCGTGTACATCGAATTGAAGGCTGACGCGAGCAACAGCTCGACCAACCTTATTGCCAGCCCTTCGGTAACCGCCGGTTAATACACTGTCTGCCCTATTCTTCGCTACCACCGACAGGAGAGGGGTTGCCCAAGACAGGGGTAGATGGGGAGATCGTAGGAGAGACACCGGCGTGGGAAGCGTGCGGGAAGGTGGTGAGCAAGGAGCTCGCGGACTTCTGGGAGTTCGTGGTGCGTTTCTCTCCCCTCAACGCTGCGTTTCAGAACTGACCCTTACTGGATGTTTAGATGTGTAATCTGGTGTTCCTCGCTGTGGCAGCCACTGTTTACCTCGTGAGGAGTAGGAAGCTTGCAGCATTACAATACCGGCAGCTTGTAGCGCGGATAGGGCTAGTGAGAGGCACTGGGTGGCAGAACGGATAGGCCGTTATTTACGACATCGAGAATGAATTGTTACGCTCATTTGGCTACGCAGCGTGGGTTACGGCTTCCGTGTGACAATGTTGGCGGCCCGTGGTGGAAAGGGCGTTGAGCAGGCGGTACAAGGTGAATGGATGGGACCCAGTTTGATGATTTCTTCCAGTCGAGTGCTGGTCTCCTGCTGCACACACCGGTGCCGTGTGCAGAAGAAGTTCCGCTCTGATGGAACACATTTGGTGCGAGAGTGCTGGAAGAGATGACCGGGAAGGTTCCTCAAACGCTGTCTGCTCTTGGAGCGCAATGCATCGACAAGCATCCTGGGTCGGAGACAGCGCATCGTGACGCTATATGTCTCTCGTTCTTTGTCTCCCACGCTCGCTGTCTCCCTCGTTCGCTGTCTCTCTCGTCATCTGTGTCGCTCTCGTTGTCCATGAGCGTCTGCCCCACCTTGGACAGAGGGAGATGAGTAAGAGAAAGACGGGCCCGCTCTGCGAGCAGAGACCCAGCTTGCAGTGAGGAAATAATTTCCGTAGCTGTCCTACACTTACATTCAAGTCATCCATAACCTTACCCTCAAATTCGCATACTGTAGCACTGGTACGAAGTTGTTGCTCTGCTCCACGACATTATCCTCGCTTGGATTGTAATTCCATTACATTTCCAGCAAATTTCCATAACGTTCCCGTGTCACAAACTTGAGAGAGAGGTGACGTAAGACCACGTGCAACGATCCCTGCTGCTTGATCACGTCTCGTGGACCCCCAGACCCTCGTCCCTGGGTCGGCCCGTCCAGCGCCCGCGCCCAGCAAGGGATCGGATGGTATACAATTGCTGCGCAACATCGCCCCCCAACCCACTGAGCGGCTCAAACCGTCAGGCATTTGCATTGTCAGGCCCCGTGTTGTATTCTACTGCAGAAAGGCGGTGCGGGGAGGCGGCTGTCTCTTAGTCAGCTGCCTCAGATGCCCTCCTGAGGCCGGGGAGGCGCTCTGGGGCTCCGAGAGGTCGCCGCCTTTCGTGGACCAAGGCAAAACAGAGTCGATCAGTAGTACAGTAGGATTGCGGAGCGTGAGTAGTCAGCGTACTGCTGCACAGTGAATGTCTGCCATGCGATTTTTGCTCTGCTGGCAACGCCGGGTTTGGGAGCCGGCTCGCCCACGGCCACCGCTACGGCTATGGCTTCGCGCTCTGATATGTGTGTTCTACGCGGACGGGAGCGGGCGAGCGAGCATCACCCGCGCGGCGATATGTGGCATTGCGCGGTGGTCGGATGCTGCCGCGGCGTTTAGGGCAGGGATGCGCGGGAATTAGGGAGAGAAGCTGGGGAGGGGGGTGACTAGGGAGGAAGCGCGGCGTCCTCGGCGTGACGGTGACGGTGCACTGGGAGGCGGCCAAGCTGTGGAGGCGGGCGGCGGGCGGGGAGGTGTCTGGGCTGACTGCGGAAAGCGGTGGGAGGCGAGGAGGTTGGGAAGGAAATTTATGACAGTCCTGATCGGACACTGTATCACTGTATGTGGGAGAGAATTTGGGTTCTGAATCTGAATGGGAATGAACGGAGCGGGAGGGGAAGTGTCTCAGAAGGTTCCTGTGACATCACGAATGGGCATGGGGTGGCTGGTCGGTGTGTGGCCAATCAGTGACGGGTGAGGATCGAAGGGGTCGTATATCAATATCGGGATGAGGTCTTTGTGCACTGGGAGCCGATGGTGAGGAAGTATAGTTTGAGGAAGCAAAGGAGGGATAGGTAGGAGAAGGGGAAGCCCAGGGTGGTGCTGGTGGTTCGACACACAAGCGATCGCTGTGGATTGGTGGTACGACGCACAGCCTTCAGCCTCCGAGGTCGTTGCGTGTCATGGCGCTCTGCCCCCGCCCCGTTGTGCAGACGTCGTTACACCCGTGCACCAGCTCACAACCTTTGCCCGCCTCGCCTTGCAACCTGTCGTCGTGCGCCCATCCCTCATCAAGCGATTCCCTCCCACTCCCCGAAAGAGACTGCGGTGGTTCCCCTTCGACACGCTCAGTGCCCTGCAGTCCCTCTTAACGCCTTTGCATTCGAACACACTTGAACGCTCTTCCAACCCGCCCTCCATCTCACCCCTCTGTCCCGCACTCATCCGGACCTCTGATATATAGGAATGGACGGGAACATCTTCACCCCAAATAAAGCCGACGACCACCTCCATCCCTTCTACTCCCCTGACCATAACAACAACAACTTTCAATTCACCCCTTCGTCACACCAGCACTCCTCAACACATCACAACTCTCATCACTCGTCCCCTGCTTCCGGCTCGACATCGGGCGCATCCACAACGGACGACTCCCTCGGCGGCATACATCCCCGCACCCCCTCCCCCCCAGACCTCACAACACCGCTCGACATCGACTCGTTCAACATCCCTTCCTTCGCCAACCTCCCCGTCTCAGACGAGGCATTCGCCGCCGCAGCCGGCCTCGTCAACTGGGACAACATCGAGACAGACTGGGGAAAGTTCCTACAGGCACAACCCCAGGTGCACAACATGCTGCCAACCAACCGCCAGCAGCTGCCAAAGCAGGAGCAACACCCTGCCCTACAGCAGCAGGGCGCGTTCAACCCCCAGCTCACCCTCGGCTCATTCTCCCCGGACGACGACCAGTTCGTGTTCCCCCCCGACCTGAACACGTTCGACTTCTCCACCGCGCAGTACCCGGGCGCGAGCGCGCCAGCGTCAGCCAACTCAAATGCCGACATGCGTTTCCCACTGTCGGGGTATCCCGACACTGCCCGGCACTCGTCCGTCGGCTCGTCCACGTCGACCCACGCGTCCCCGCCCTCGGCTCAGCCCTTACCCGGCCAGCACACCGGGTATACGATGACTGCGCCCGGGTCGGGCGGCACGCAGGCGCAGGCCCTGCCCCTGCCCAACCTCAAATCAAGCCAATCCCCGCCCAGCCAGCCAACGGTCTCGTTCAGCCTTCCCCTCCCCGCTGGCGCCCAGGCGGGGCAGCAGAACATCCCCGGTCAGAAGCAGCCAGCGAAGCGCAGGCTCACCCCGCACAACACGATCGAGCGTCGCTACAGGCGTAATTTGAACAGCTGCATCCAGGCACTCCGTGATGCAGTGCCAGCGGTCGCCACTCTCGACCGCGAGCGGTGGGGCGATCGATGGGTTCCTGACGAGAGGGGCTACGTCGACGGCGTGCGCCGCGCTGGCAAGAACAGCAAGAGCGTGGTGCTCGAGAAGGGCGTCGAGTACATTGGGTATGCGTTTCCACGGCGGCACACATGTTCCAGTGCTCACATGCTATGCGCACAGGGTCCTGAACCGCCGCGCTGCCCGCCTCGCACGCGAACGCACCGCACTTCAGGCTCTGCTTTGTTCCTTCCCTCAGGGGCAGATGCTCTACACCCAGTGGGAGCACACCTTCCTCCCCATGGACCGTCACCTGTACGGCGCGGACGAGCTCTTCCGCATCCCGCACGGCATCCCGCTGGCAGAAGCCGGCATGAGCGAGGGCGACGCGATGGCGCAAGCCGAGGAAGACGAAGAAGACGGTGAAGACTGGGACGATGAGGGCGACGACGAAGACGACGGGGGTCGCCGGGGCAAGCGCCAGCGCGTCAGCATGGGCGAAGTCGACGGGAGCGGCATGGTCGTCCCCGCTCCGCCCCCGATGAACGGCGCCGAGGCCGAGCGCCGTAAGCGCGGTCGCCCGCGGAAGAACACTCAGCCGTCCCCGCCTCAGCAGCCGATCCCGTCCCCCTCGCAGGGGGTCAAGACCTCCCCACCTGCGCTCTCGCGCCTCTCGCCCGAGCAGCAGATGGCCGTCCAGCACCAGCAGCAGCTCCAGATGCAGCAGTATGTCCTCCAGCAGCGCCAGGCGCAGCATCTCCAGCAGATGGCGGCCATGCAGCAGCAGCACCTCCAGCAGGTGCAGTCGCAGCTCCAGGCCGGTGGACCTGCCGTCAACGCCGCACGCGCCTTTGCGCAACCACAGCAAGGGCAGCAGCCTGGTGCCGCTCAGCAGGCACCGCGCTACCTCCTCGCCGCGTTCCTCTGCTTCTCCATCTTCCGCACCGGCGGTCCGTTCTCCGCCGCACCTGCCGAGGCAGGCACACAAACCGGCACCGTCCTGTCGCCCACATGGGCCACAAACGCGCTTGGCGCCTCGCCTTCCGTGCCGTCCCTCGGCGTGCACAGCTGGCTCGACGTCGCCCAGCTCGCGGTGATCCTCACGCTCTGTGTCAGCCTCTGGTTCGGAGGCGGAATGGGCTGGACGCGCCCGCGCCCCGCCAAGCTCGTGACAAAGGACGAGAAGACCGAGTCTGCCGAACGTGCCCTCTTGAGGAAACGTGGTAAGCTCCAAGCTTATTCGCTTCCGGACCCACTTTTCTGATTAGCTTTTCTTTATAGGCGTCTTCTCCCGCGGATACGCAGTCTTCTCGCTTCTTCCCGCGCTGTTCTTCCCGAGCTCGGTCGAGGAACGGGCTCTGCTCGCGCTGCTGCTTCCCAACTGGCCCCTTGTGCGGTCCATGGCCGCTTCTCTGTGGAGCGGAGCGGCTGCAGACCTCGCAGATGAGGAAGATGAGTCTGGTATCGTCGACCCCGTCCGGCATGCCGCCTTCCAGCTCGAGCTCGCGCCTGCAAAGGAGATCATCCGCCGCGCCGCGTTCACAAAGGCTGCTCAGAACGAACAGCCGCGTCTGTTCGATATGCTCGCCCGCACGGCCATCCAGCAGCATGTCGCAGAGCGCGCCACAACTCGCTTCATCACTGTCGCAAACGTCGCGTTTAACCCAAAGGCTGCCGAGGCTGAGGATGCGGACTACGAGCTCGCTCACTGGGCGGAGCAGTCTGCCTTGCGGCTTGGCAACGACAGCAGGAAGCTTATCGAGATGTGGGACGATCTCGAGTTTGGCGTCGAGGTTGACGACGTCGAGGCTTCCTCCCCAAATGGCCGGCAAGACGAAGCACGGCTAATGCTCGACGCTCTTGCACTTCTCTATTCGTGCACCACGCCCGAAGAGGAGCAGGACGCAACATCACGGCGAAGTGCCGATGTCCTGCGCCTGCGCCTGCGTCGTATCCTCGGCAGCAAGACGTTCGACTCGTCCCTGCGCCTAGCCGACGCCCGCGATCGTGTCGTAGACCTGCTGGATCCGCGCAGGCGGCGGTAGCTCATACCCCGTGATATCCCTACCGCTGTTTTGAGCCCTGAGACTCTTTGTACTATTACACTACTGAACGGTTCCCTTCGCGTGCCGCTGTATCGCTGTCTTTCCCAGGATATTTCATGTTTCGATCAATGCGGTTGTTGAACCAGCGGACTGTCGTAGCGTAGCTATGTGACTATGAACTGTTTCCTTAATCATGTCCACCAACGAAAAGGACTGCATACATTCATTATATTAAACTGTTTGAAAGTAAGGTGGCACATACATGCGCAGATAGCATGCTGAAAGTGACATCCTGTCTGAGGGAATGGCCGCCGTCAATCTGGGACATGCTGTGTCATATAATCCGGTCAACATTGTCCCGTGGAGAATATGCGTCATGCGAAGCGACAGAGACAGAGGGCGACAGAGACACGGACAATGAGAGAGACACAGACAACAAGAGAGAGAGAGAACGAGACGAGAGATTCAGGAGCGATGACGCCGAAACGGGCCGAGGGACGCGGTCAGCCACAGCTCGCGTCATCGGTGTTCGACGTGTCGATCGGGCAACCGTGATCGCTGGCGCGCATCCTTACCGTGTCAAGTCTCAGAATCAGTGGCACACGAGCTGCTACTAGTACAGAAACCGCGCTGCAGGAGAAACACGACAACGAGCAGAAACATGGCCGCGCCCCGCATCACCAACCCCGCGCTCGTGCGGCTCGAGGGGCTCATCCAGTCCTACTCTACCGTCCCGCTCTACCCGGGCTACGTGCCCATCCCGATATTCACCGTCGTCCACTCGCTACGGGTGTTCATCGCCTGGACCCAGGCGACAAAAGCCAGCGGCGCGTATGGCAAGATCGGATATCTGCAGGGCCTGTTTGGCTACCTCGTCGCAGCATGTGAGCAACCATCTCTCCACTGTGTCGGATGGTGCTAACAGAGATGAAGGGAGCGGAATGACAATGACCTGCATCCTGCTCGCCGTCCCGCCAATATGGATGTACAACGCCCAGTTCTTCCTGACCTATGTCGCGGCCTTCAGCATCCTCTCCCTCGGGCCCATCCCGGACCTGCTCTCCCACATCCCCGCCGAGGCCCTCGCGATCCTCGACGGCTTCTACCGTACCAGCGGCGCGATCGGCACCATGCAGCTGGCGCAGAAGAACCCGAGCGTCGGCCTCCGCACCTCGCCACTCTCGGCACTCGTCCTCGGCGCGCTCACCTCGGGCGGGGGCACGCTTCTCCTCCCCACGTTCGGCCTCGCCGAGCGCGACTGGACGCTGCGTACCCCGCCGGTGCTCAAGGGCAACGTGTGGACGACGCTTGACCTCTGGGCAGGCGCAGCCGTCGTCGCCGTCTACGCGTTCCTCAGCGAGGCCCATCCGGCGCTGAATCTCCGTCTGCTCGGGATCCCCGCTACGGTGGACTACAAGGGTCGCCCGCACCCGTGGTTCTCAGAGCCAGAGGCAAAGGTCATCGCCATCGCCGTCGGTATCGTCATCTTCTCCACGCGCGCGGCGCGCTCCACCATCGCCCCACCTTCGAAACCCGCGAGCACGAGCACGGGCAAGGTCAAGGCGGTCAAGGCGGCGGAAAAGAGGCACGAGCCGAAGGACACAGTCGAGAAGAGCCTGTCCCCCGCGCCATCATCGGCATCTGTGACTTCCTCGTCTAGCCCAAAAAAGAGGAGAAAGGCGGCCAAGGAGTTGTCCAAGACGGGATGACACGGCGGCTTTGGTGATCTAGACCTCTGTTGTGATACCCAGATTTCTTAAAGGTAACTACATATAGCTGCCTAGAGCAATAAAAGGGGAGCGACTATGGTCGCTGTTGGATCTTCCCCAATGGATTTGAGCGTCCTCCACACGGGCGCCTGTGGGGTGAATGCCACCGCGTCACGTCGCAGCAAGAGGTCACATGTCTGCCAAGAGGCCAGGGCTTGACTGCGGGGAGCTTCATTACCGACCAGTTGGGTGTTATCAGTGCGGCGCAGCACTAAGCGCTGTGCCGCTATGCCGGGGATTACGCGGGAGGGATCCGGAAATGGTAAGGATGAGTCGAAAGGGATGAAGCGTGTTACGATAATGCGATCCCCTATAAGCACGTTGTAGAGTTCAAATGCCGCACTTGCCACGAGACCTCGCCGGTTCGGTGCCTTAGCGAGGGCTTCGGTCCCTCGGACACACACGACGCTCGCCAATCAGGGCTCAGGATCGCCTCGCCCATCACCGACGGTGAACGAGTAGGGTCCGCGTGCCATTGCGCATACACCCACTCGGGTTTACCCTACCTTGCCTTACCCCATCGGCTTGCCCTCCCCGCCCACACTCAGCCACGGCGACCACCCTCTCTCCCTTCCCCTTGCTCCATCGACGGCCACCATGGCCACAAAGAAGGAGACGAGGGAGGAACCGCTCTTCCCTCCGGGCCTCGTTAACACATCAAACACATGCTTCTTCAACTCGGTCATGCAATGCGTAAGTAGGGTCTATACATTCCATTCGCGTGCACACACGCTAACCCCCCTCGGCTTCCACACAGTTCATAGCAAGCACCCTCCTGGAGGCTACCGTCGAGTCTCTCTCCAATGCAACGCCGGATACCATCCATCCCGACAAGAGTCCGGCGCTTACTGAAGCGCATGCCGCCCCCAACCCCGATAGGCAGGCGATGCCGATAAGTATGTCCTACCTCGCCTTCCTCGAGCAAGCTTGGAACTCGAGAGACGCGGGAGAAAGGCGGTCACTCATCCCCAGGTGCGTCAATCTTTCCCTGGTTCCTTGGCATTGTTCTGACGTAGCCGCAGAGCTGTGCTGCAACAGTTGGGCAACAAGTATGAGCAGTATCTCGACGTGGGTTCACCGCTTACGGCATACCTACGTCCTTCTAACGCCTCGCTTCTCAGTTCCGGCAACAGGATGCCCATGAGCTGTACTGCCATCTTCTTGATGCCATGCATATGGAGGAATATGATGTGCGCTCTGGTTTCTAATCCCGATATGGCGCAATCTGACGCCCGCTTAGGTGATTAAGAAGCGCCAACCGCCACCTCCAAAGCCAAACAAGAAAGCCAAACGGAGCGCCCGCGAAGTACCGCAGCTGCGGAGAAATGACTCTTCCGGCAACATACCGCCTCTGCCCGCCCCCATCCCCGAGGAAGAGAGGCTGCGGCCATTCGTGGACCAGGTCTTTGGTGGGACGCTCGCGAGCATGGTGGTGTGCGAGACGTGCAAGCATGTGTCTCACACCTTTGAGGACTTTACCGACTTGTCGTTGTCGATACGATCCGATGAGAAGCTGCGGAAAGTAAGCATGCATATTCTTCCAGCTAGGGGAGGCTGCTTACGCAAAGCACATCGTAGCGTGATCGCATAAAGAACATCAGCCAGCTCTTCCGACTACCTGCCAGGTCTGCGCGCCCTCTTTCTCTTCCACCCGATCATTACTCTGCAGAAGTTCTCGCTGGGCTTGAACGGCACGGGGACGACAGGAACGCAGAATCCGATGTCGAGCCTGGGCCACTCAACGGCCACAGACCAGAGGTGAATGGTACGGGACTCCTTGGTGGATCTGCACCAGACGCGAAAAGAATGGCGAAGCGGCTTTCTATAAGGTGGGGGAAAGGCAGGGGAAAGGACAGAGGGGCGCACGGAGATGACCACGACAGAAGTGCGGCTCAATCAGAGGTAGACGGCAAAACGGGCGACGAACGCGAGCCGGACTCAGACTGGGAACAAGTTCGAAAGTCAGTGGATGTGAAACGCTCTACCTCTCTGCGACCGCCCGGGAGCGGTAACGCAACCGACGAGGACGGGCCCTCGAGAGAAAGCTTTCCAAGGAGGCCCAATCCTCTCCGCCTGCATTCGCGAACGAAAGGCTCTACGGCGACGATAACTCCTCCTCGACGAAGGATCAATGACGAAGCGGCATACATCGTCCGTATATTGGCCGACACCGCTCCTGCGATGCTGCTACCCCCTGGACTCCCGCAGCATTCCCAGACGTCCTGGCTCAGACTGAGTGGTTCTGGTCATGGCCTTGTGGATTGTCTCCGTCAATTTACCGCTGTAGAGGTGTTGGAGGGAGACAACGCTTTCGCTTGCCGGCGGTGTTGGAAGATCGCTCACGCGGCGGGCAACAAGCGCAAGTCCGAAGATCGAGATGACGACGAGGATGATGATGACGACGACGACGAGGACGCGGAAGACGAGATGGCTGTGGACAACGACAACGACTTGATTGTTGTCAGCCGACCGGCGACACCACCGTCACCTCCCCAAGAGCCGTTCACCAATATCCATTCCCCTCCTATGGTGCGAGCGGACTCTGGGGAGCTGTCACTTATCAGCGTTCCCAGCCGACCACCTTCAGTGATCTCCCAATCGGCCATATCGATGGCTGATTCGGAAGATGACCTCGCGGCATCCGTCGTATCGTCGCCTTCGTCGTTCCCAGCTTCTCACACTCGAAACGATGCAGACACAGACAAGGCACCTTCCAAGCCGACAGGTCTTCTCCCGGGGGGTTTCCGAATTCCTCAAGTCACAACCACGCCCACTTCAGATGAACACTCACCCAGCCCAACCATATCCGACCCATCCACTCCAACTCCCCAGACATACCTGCGCAACCCCTTCCTCTTTCCGACGGCTCCACAGACTGGACGTCGCCCTCATCGACCCAGCCCACTGTCCGACATGGACAGTGGTGTGACATCGGATAGCGACTACGTGGAATCGGAGGTGGACCCGTCTGCGCCGCCTTCTGAAGCTGGCTCTCGCCCAGGGTCTCGTCCGTCCACACCTCCTCTGCCACCTCCTCGTCTCCCGAGCAAGCCGCGAATTCCAAGATCCCAGCAGGTCATTCACCGTCGCGCCCTGAAGCGCTACCTCATATCTTCTGCACCTCCAATCCTAGTGATACATCTCAAGCGGTTCGAACAGCTGACCAAGTCTTCTACTCCTTTTTTCGGAAATCTCAAGAAGATCGAGGATTTCATCAGCTTTCCCGAGATGCTGGATATGGGTCCATTCATGGCCCCTCGTAGGGAAGACTACGGACTGAAGAGCGGGAGGGGGCGTCCTCCTCCTCCCGGGCGACGCGAGGATGAGCCGCTCATGTATCGCCTTTACGGGGTAGTTGTTCATATTGGCAGCATGGTGAGTATTCCACGTCATCTTCCACAACTCGACGCTCATTGTTTCAGTTGGGGGGGCATTACATTGCATATACTGCGCTCCCAGGCTCGCGTATGACTTCCGCTGAAGCGAAGGAGAAGGAAAAGGAGCAGTCCAAGAAATCGGACCGACAATGGTGCTATATCAGCGACACGACCGTGAAAATGGTTTCATTTGACGAAGTTCTCAAAGCAAAGGCATATTTGTGTTTCTACGAGAGGCTGTACCAATAGAGGGTCATAGTAAGGCGATACCCGTCTCTTTTTCTGGGTGGACCATTTACTGTTGCAGCGCATCCTCTTATTGCTCTCTCTGTAGATCTATGCGACGCACAAGACCTCTCTATATATCCTGTCTATGCAGTTACCTACTAAATTCGCGTTATATCTCGGCCATCGTTTGCCGCAATCTTTGGACCAAGGACTTGTTCTCCCCCTCGGAGCCTATCGTTATGCGTAGGCAACCTTCGCATCCAAACTCGTTCCCGCGATAGCGTACTACTACCCCTTCCTTTTCTGCCATGTGGGTGTAGATCTTTTGAGCGCGTGGACTGTCTGGTTTTCCGGTGCCACGGGTCAAGACGCGAACAAGGAGGAAGTTCGCGTGGTTGCCACCAATGGCAGGTGCTAGACCAAGAGGCGCTAATTCTTTCAACTCTTCCAACAGCTGAGTCCGTGATGCAACGAGAGTAGCGACCTTTTGTCGCATAAGATCCAGGGCTTCGTCTGATAAAGCGGATAATGCCAAATGGGCAGAAGGCGTTCCGATATTATAGGGTGCCTTGGTATTGGATAAGACTTGGATGAGCGGCGGTTGGGCGAGTGCAATCCCGAGTCTGGACAGACATTGGTTATGAACGGATACGGATGGAGGTCACATAGGGCGTACCGAATGGCTGCGAGCCCGAAGCTTTTGCTGAGTGTTTGCATGACACACAAATTGGCGTATTTCTCGACTAACGAGCTTGCACTAGCATCTTCTCCAGCAAAATCAATGTAGGCTTCATCCACAACAACAATGCCATGGAAAGCCGGTAATTCCAAGATATCCCTAATGTCGGGAAGAGGTATCAAGGTGCCAGTGGGGTTCCCAGGCGAGCACAAGAAAACCATCTTGATTGAGGGATCACTTTCTAACGCTGTCTTCATCTACAAGTTGAATGAGTATCAAACGAAACCATAATTGCAACGACGTCTTCACCTTCGGTAGATCTAGTTGGAAGGCTCCCCCCTCTACGACCAAAGGTACTTTGACCAGCGCGACATCATTGACTTGACCGCAGACAGCATACATGCCATACGTGGGTGGAGTGGTGAGGACCTTGTCCTTTGCCGGCGTACAGCAGACACGCATCAAGAGATCGAGAACCTCATCGGACCCAACCCCAAGGAAGACGTACTCCCAGCCTGGCAGATTTCTCAACTTGGCGATGCGCGACTTGATGTCAATCTGAGCAGGGTCGGGATAGCGGTGCAGATCGAGCTCAATATCCTCCCTGTCGAGCGCGGCTTGTGGGATGGCAGGCCCAAGCGCGTTCTCGTTCGCATCCAGCAATATTCCAGACTGGTAGTCATCCCGAGCGCAACGATAGGGGTGGAGAGCGAGGATGTTCGGTCGAATGACGGATTCTAGATCGAAGTGAGGAGGGTGTGACGGTTTTGCCGAAGGGGCAACTCCATGGATGGGCATGATGATCCAAGTCGGCAGTCGTTACTGATTGAGGTGCTTAACAAAGGAACAAGACAAGTAAGTTAATATGGCCAAGATGAGGTTATTCGTTGCTGACTCGACCGTGATTGAGGAATTCGTGAGGGATGTGCCCCGAGTTTCACGAGTCAGGGTCCTTTGGATTTGGCTTGCCCCGATGTTACGTTTGGCATTCGGGCTTCTGTCGGCCGTCCACCTTGTATGTGAGTGAGGAATCTGCTTGACACATCCCTGGCAACCATAATACCCGCCTCCTCGTCTGTCCAAGTGTAAACTAGCCTTGTGCCCGTTATATTTATTCTCCGCAACTGCAAGGATGGGTTCGATCGAACAAATTGCAGAGCTCACCGGTAAGCTACACGCCAGATCATCATTGATCCATCGCATTGACCTCGTCTTGTTCCTATTATGTAGGACACATCGACAGAGCGTGGCAACTGGCCTGGAACCCGGTGGAGTCTCTTGTTGCCTCCTGCTCCACCGACAAGACCGTCCGAATATACGCATACACGTCGTCGCCGATTCCTAAGTTCACACTGACCACTTCCATATCCACTGGTCACACCAAGACCGTCCGCACTCTAGCATGGTCCCCAGACGGCAAGGTTCTTGGAACAGGAAGCTTTGACTCCTCGATCATACTGTGGGAGAGACAGCCGGTGGACGAAGAGGAAGATAGTGGAGGAGCCGGGGGGGAGTGGGAAAGCATTACTAGAATCGAAGGGCCTGAAAGCGAATGCAAGTGTGTCGCCTTCTCGAGGTCGGGCGAGTTTCTGGCAACATGCAGTAGAGACAAGACGGTCTGGGTCTTCTCAAGTGAGTGGTCCAGCACATGTCTTCCTTGCTATCTCTCATTGCATTGTCGTGATAGTATATCCCGACGACTATGAGGTCAGCAGTGTTTTGATGGAACACACTCAAGACGTCAAATGCATAGCATGGCACCCAAAGGAAGATGTAGGCATTATTGGATAGGACCACGGCATGTGCATTCATTGACTAGTGCATTAGATCCTCGCATCCAGCTCATACGATGATACAATCAAGCTCTATCACGACGACCATGATGACGAGTGGTATCCCTTCGCAACCCTGACCGACCATGCCTCAACCGTGTGGTCCATTGCCTTCTCGCCTTGTGGAAACTACCTTGCTTCGTCATCAGACGACCTGACGATCCGAATCTGGGAACGAAGTGGGGACCAATGGCAGGCGGTCAAAATCATCGAGGGAATGCATGAACGCAGCATATATTCCGTCGCGTGGGGTGTCGGAAGCGGGGAGTTGGGCTGGCTGGCCAGCGGCGCTGGCGATGGCCGGATCAATATTTGGCACATGGTACGCCTTGAATGTGCCTCATCTAACGTGGTCGCTTGCTCAATTCTACACAGTCCCGTACGCCGGATGCAGCGATCCAAGCTCGACTGATCGCAACACAGGAGAACAGCCACGGCGTCTCCGACGTGAATGCGGTTGCTTGGTGTCCAAGAGCGGGCTGCGCAAACCTCCTGGGCAGCACCGGTGATGATGGATCCCTCCGAGTATGGCAAATCAACATGTAATGATTTCCAGCGGGCGACCAATTGTGGGAGCGGTCACCGCACTGCGTCCAGGTCATTCAGAATGGATATGACCACCTTGCGAGAATTGCGCATACATCATCGTCGCCGCTTCTGTCCCCGTTCCTTCTCAACCTCCTCTTGCCTTCGCACGCCTACTCTGTCCAGGAAGTCGTGCTTGGCTAATGACCCTCCGGAGCGTCGATTCGCTTCTAACTCCTCCTTTGTGGACTTGTCTGTCTCTGCCAAATGGGCTGCCCAGTCCATGGCAGACTTCTCCAGCATGGTCAACTTCTTTGGTTTGGAGGAGATAAGGTTGACACGCGGCTTGCGCGGGCCGGGTTTTGGACGGTTTGGCATCGAGCCACTAACAAGCGCAGTCGATGCGGGAGGTTCTGGTAATGCGGTTGCCGTGTCAGTATCGGTTGCGCTGGTCGTTGCGCCTTCGGGCGTCTTGCTTGCTGACCACCGCTTCGCTTCTTCCGAGCCGGCAGGTACCATCTTCTTCTCTCTGTGCCCGAGTTAAGTGAATAGTCAGGAGGAATATTGAGGCCGAGCTCACCTGATTTCCTTCCCCACAAACTTGTACTGTATCTCAATCTCAATCATCTCGATGTCCTTCACACGGGGCCTCATCCCGGCCACTGCCGCCTGGAAATCCTCCCATACAGCCTGTCTGTCTCTATTGAGCAGTTCAGTATCCTTCCATAACGGTGCCAAGAATGGCGTACTGGTCGGTGGTACCCTTGTCCCTTGTGGCTGGTGGAGCTGCTAAGCGCGCCTTCTTGGACGAGGGCTCTCCAGCGCTTTCAAAACCTGCAATAAAAGGGCTTATCAACGGCCATCGTGCATAACTGAGTCCAGAATACATACTGTCGTCATCAGAGGGAGGTTTGTAATCCTGGTCATCGTCATCGGAGAGATTGGCATCCATGATGGGAAGAGGGGAGAGTTGGGTGGCGGCGTGCGTTGGCATCCTGTGCAGTCCGTCTTTCTTCTCGGGCCAAAACCCTTCGGGCGTCCGGGGCGAGTTCTCAGCATCGACTGGGCTATGACTACGTTGCAAGTGCCGACATCTGCTCATGCTCAGCCGCTCTTGTCATCAAGAGCAACCTCCCCTGCGCCATCCGGGGAGAAGATAGCGATACGAGTCGTCGAGCCGGGCACGCAACCAGACGCCGTCTATGACAGCGCGCTGCCTGCTTGGCAAGCAACAATCCGTCGCTGGATCGTCAGAAACCTGCGAACCGAATCAGAATGGATCGCTAATATGCAGGCATGTTTTCGGAACATTCATTGCTTATATTGTGCTACGAAAGACTGATTCGCATCTCACAGAAGGTCGTGCGGAGACCGTGGCTCGATACCTACTTTGTCTACACCTCGACGCTTGGGACACACACCTTCTTCATGACTGTCCTACCGGCTTTCTTCTTCTTTGGCTATCCGAAGACGGGAAGAGGGCGAGTCCGAATTTCATGATATACGGACATCAAATGTTAACCGCTTCCAATTGACAGACTGGTTCATGTGCTTTCCTTCGGCGTGTACGCGTCAACATTTGTGAAGGATTCTATTTGCGCACCTCGTCCTTTTTCTCCGCCAACCACCCGTCTAAGTACGATCTATTATTCAATTTCACGGATATAGATGCTGATACGAGTTTATGAAGCGATTGGAACGCATCACCTGGAATACGGATTCCCCTCCACTCATTCCACAAACAGCGTCTCGGTCGCACTCTACATCTTCTCATTATGTCTCTCCCTGCCGCCACTTGGGATTGCATTGGCCACATTCGTTCTTGCGTTCTATATCGTCAGCATTGTTTATGGCCGGCTCTACTGCGCGATGCACAGTTTTACGGACTGCATTGCGGGCTGCACGATTGGCACCTTGATTTGGACCGTACAATGGAATTGGGAGGACCACATTGAGCAATTCATGGGCACCAAAGGTCCATTTGGTGAGTCCTACAAGATGCCCGAGAAACCTGGTTTATGATGGTGCATTGTAGTTCCTATTGCGACTGTTTTGGCAGGACTCTTGCTCATCAATCAGCATCCTGAGCCGGTGGACGACTGCCCTTGCTTTGAAGACTCTATCGCATTTGTTTCTGTGGTTATGGGCACGACGCTCGGCCGATGGCACGGTTCTCAAGCAGGCTTGGACACTGATTCTGGATTCTTCAAGTCGCTAACGCCTGGGTGGCAGTTAGCGAGCGTCAACGACTGGTTGATGTTCTCTGCCTTTGCGCTTCTGAAAATGGTGGTCGGCGTGGCGTCAATCTTCTTATGGCGTCTCGTCACCAAGACCATTCTTTTGGCTGCACTTCCACCCTTCTACCGATTCATCTCCCAGGTTATCACGTTGCCTAACCGGAGGTTCTATATCCCTGCGACGTGAGTCCGTCGACCGAGGGCCCGACAAGAGCTTATTTTCGGACAGGCAATACACATCAGTGCCTCACGAGAGCGGTTTGCATCCCATACCGTCTTTGATCGATCTACCGTCCAAAATTGAGACCGGCCCTAACCAACGCTTGCATGCTTCTGTTGCTAGCGGGAGCGTTGCAAAACAAAGGGTGCTACAGAATGGGAAGGAAAAGTCGCCCAGCCCTGTGAACGATGTAGAGGTTGTTGAGGACCGGTCGTCAGATGGCGTGAAACATTACGACGCATCCGGTTGGTCTATCAGCTACTTTAGACAACTCTGTTGACTGAGCTCCCTGACAGTCATCACAAAGGTGGTGGTTTACGCCGGAATTGGTTGGATCGCATGCGAAATACTTCCTGTTATGTTCGAAGTGTTCGGCTGGGGTGTGACGAATGGCGGACGACTTCGGTTCGAGTCCAACGTCCTTCGCAACAAGGACAGATTCGGCTGACTGATCTTTCTCAGGTGATGACACGTTCTAAAATACAGCGAGTGCTATCAAGGTCCGACAGGGTACACACCCCAAAGGACCGTTTTCCTGCATGTTTGTCTGGATTAGGCATATGGAATTTCGAACCAGTAGAGATCTACCGGCATTCACACCGCGCAACCGGCGGAAGTACAGTGCAGGGGTGTGTTCGGCCCTTCAGCCAAACAGTGACAACGGCCGGCAGAAGGCTTGCGACGCTGGCCGGCCGCGTTGCCCGGAGCGACGTGCCGCTTGACGCGGCCATGCCCCACCAAGGTCTCCCGATGTGAGCCGAACTGCGCGGGAACCTGCGGTTGGGCCCGACCGGTCAGATTGATTCCGCTGTGACACCTTATCGCGACGCCCCTGTGCCGCGTTGCCAGAGGGCTTGCGCGTCCCTCTTGATTAGGTCATCGAGTCATTTTGACCGCTCGTCTATTCTTCATCACTCGCCTCGTCTGCACCGAAAGCTCGCGGTTCGCTTTATCTTTTGGTACAATTAGAGTAGGGTAACATGCGCAGCTCATGGGTTGAATTGATCAGCAAGAGACAATCAGATTAAGGTGCGGCCCCAATAGCCAGTGGACCACACATCATAAACGACGTGGAAGGCGCCTGCGCAATGGATGCTTCGAGAACGGGGCTGTGCAGTGGGTCTTCACTCCCCTCACCGCGGCGATGCCTCCGCGCTGCAGACTCAGCACCTCACCCACGCAGCAGCACAAACCTACGCCCTTTTCGCCCGCATACATCCTTCCTCACACCCCCGCACCGCGCCTTCTTCCCGTACCACCACCTTCGTGCCTCTCCAAAGACATATAACCCCTTTGTAATCCCGAACCTGTCACCCCTTTCTTCACTCTGCCCCCCCAGCCCCACCTCGCTCACTCGATGGCGGCTCAACAACCCATCTCGCCTCAGTCGCTGCCGGTGGATTCACCTATCGAACATCTGTTCGACTTCGACGCCCTCTCTGAACCATCCCCTCCCGACGGCCTCCCGTCTGAGCCTTCCCCCCAGCTTAGCTCTGTTACATCTGAGCAGCTGATTACGCCGACATTCTCGCCCGGCAACGGTCTACCTCCTTACAATCCAGCTGGTGGCGATACAGCTCACCTTCAGTGGCTCGACGAGGAGTTGGCCAAGTACAACTTCCCTGAATATCCCGACAGCGGTTTCAGCAACTTGTTTGCTTTCGACAGCTTGAATCCCCGCGTCCTCCAAGGTGCCAGTCCGATCAATAATCTCGGACCCAAGTGGCCCAATCACATGCCGTCACCAGCTCAGTCGCAGGGATCCGTACCCGGCATTGACCCTCATCTTTTCTCTGCCGATACGCTTTCGCCTGGTCTGCCTTCGTTCGATGACATGGAGGAAAGCGATGATGATGACGAGGAAGAGGAGGAGGAAGAGGAGGAGAGAACTGGTCGCTCCATGGGTAGCAGGAGAGGGGCACCCGCTGGAGGAATCAGCAAGAAGACCGCTTCCTCGATCAAGGGCAAAGAGCCGAAGAAAGAGAGGAAGGAATTGACACTGGAGGAGTACAAGAAGCTTGATCCAAAGTCGAAGCGTCAGGAGAGGAATAAGCGTTCTGCCCAGAAGTTCCGAGAGCGTCGCAAACGCAAGTACCATTGTTGTTGCATGCATTACATGGGTCTAACGTTTGACGTGCAGAATACATCACACAACTGGAGACGAATGTGTCTGAACGCGACCGCATGATTGCCGCCATTCGTGATGAATTGGCTTCGTACCGGCGGGAAAACAACGAGCTTCGCAGCGAGATTGCCACCCTTCGCACAGCTGTGCTTGACGGTCGTGCATCGGGGACCAGGACTGCGGCGACACCCGCGCCAGAGCCAGCGTCTCTGCCGCGGCCGACACCATCGCCGATGCCAAAGGTCAACCCATACAAGGACATTACACCGAGTTCCAACTTCTGGGGTGGTGCGTCGATGAGCGGTGGCATCACCTCCGTTCACACAACGCTTCTTCCCGACCTCGCCTCCAATGGCAGTCTTTCTGCAACGCTCGCAGGCAAGATGCCACCGACCGCATCATTTAACATCAATCCGCTCCTTAACTCACCGCCTCCACCTTCTACGACTGCGCGTGGACTCGAGCCTCTTCCGAATTCGTTTGATTCCTTCGTGGAGGGGAATCCTTTCAACCTCAAGTCTATCGACACATACCGTATGCACCTGTGGTCGCGCCTGGCCAAGGAGGCTGGTGCAGTCCAGGCCCAGCGGGAGAGGGACGAGCTGGAGACCAATCCAACTATCACGAGTCTCGCCAGCGCTCTTCGCCCCGCCTTCTTCTATGCGGAGGCACGCGAGGAGGCAACAAAGAGGGCCGCTTTCAAGCAGGCTCTTCTCCCCACACCGGCAGATTCTCCTCACAGTGGTGCGGTGGAGCCCGACATGCGGGAGGCATTCTACGCTGCCACTTTGGCGTCGCAAACGCTCGTTTCGAAGCTCGGCTCCGCGTTCTGGGAAGCGTTCTCAGGACCAGCGGGTTCGTCGTCGCCGCTGGATGCAAACAAGGTCCGCGCCGTTCTTGAAGGCAAAGCGGTTGTTCGCGTTGTGGACGTTGAGGAAGACCCGGCCGACTCGCTTATTGAGAAGTTGGGCAGCATGTCGCTGAAGGATGCGACCAAGGAGGCAAATCGCAAGATGGGCCCAAGATGCATGGGTGCAAAGGACTGCGCAGGGCGCGTAGGAGGGTTGTTCCAGCATGTTCAGTCGGTATGGCGGGAAGCCCCTCTGATGAGACGATAGTGGAATGGGGAGCATCGCGCTCTCTTTCTGCCTTTCCCATTTGCATTTTTCTCACTTGACATTCGCAACGTCGGCCAGTGCCACGTCTATGCTTAATGCTGCATCCATTGGTTCGGGCATGCCCTACCAACCCCACTCATACGCTCCATTGATTGTTATCATGATGTATTGTACTATTAAAGGCTGGATGAATGGTGACTACATGCCAAACTGCTCTTGAACGAGGTCGGAATGGGGAAGAGACAACACTTGCCCGGAAGGAATAGTCGCCGGGCTGTGGGTCTCACCATGTGCAGGGCATGCTGTGGCGTCAACTGTGCTCCTCAGAATGTGTCGTAGGGTAGCAGCTGTGTCCAGCCCTGAGGGCTACGGTCGACTCTATATGTATACAAATCGGACTTTCTTGGACGAAGGAATGGAGTGCACTGTATGCATGAGCAGATTGTCACCGGAGGCGAATATTTGATGCCGTGGGTATCCAAATCGGGTAGTTTTCGGAACATAATCTACCATTTTGCGTCCGAGGCCTGGGCTGAGTTCTAAATTTCATCTTTGGCCAGCGAATTATCTCTGCCGAACTGCACATCTTGGGACGCGCCTGAAGTTGTATGCAGGTATGCAGTGAGACACAAACCCTACCAAACCGACTCGGAAAGCCATACCCATATGCACGAAAGAGGTTATGCGTGAATACCGCATGCGTACAGGCAGAGTCGACGGTTGTAAAGATACTGTCAAAGCCAGACAGAGAATCCAGACCCCCACAACAAGGGAGTGGCGGAGACGCTGCGCTTTGCCGTAAGAAGGGAAACGGCGGAGTCTAGACACCCGGAGGAGGGAAACCTAGATGTGAGAGGCCCGGCACAACTAAAAGTGCGAGGTGGATGGGGAGCTTTGTGCGCCGACTGTGCCGATGTGTGCCAAGGAGATTGGACAGCGAGGCGCCTCGGGATTGGCCGATTGAGAGGGTCGAGCCAAGACCCTGCGCGTGTGGCCCAGGGTCGGCCAAAAACTGCCGAGTTCCGAATGGTCCGGCCGCGGCGGTGTCTGAGTTGGATCGCTGAAGCCTATGCGAGACTGGACTCGCAGAACGGCTGCCCTGAGTGATCTTGGAGGCGTAGCCGTGTGTTCGACGCTGGGGGATGGGATAATGCTGTCAGCCATCGCAGTCAAGACCGTTGTGCCTGCGTGTGTCTGAATGGAACGGGTTGTCTAAGTGGCGGGGGCTGTGGATGCTAAAATTGCGAGGGGAGCCTATTTGCTCTTGTCCGTGGAGCCCCGCAGTTGTAGCGATACGAGAAGCTGATTGATTGAGGGGAGCTGAGCCCGAATTTGAATCCGAAACAGCCAGGCCCCGGAGAGTGAGGCTCCCCCCACCGCCCCGCGCCCGTCAGAGTTGGGTTCCCCCGCCGTTTCGCCCGCTTGGAACGAGTAGCGGTCAGTGCAGAGAACGGGGCAGACAGGACCCCGAGCCGTGTACCCTTGCGCTGCTGCCAAAGACAGAACAGAAGCGAGCGAGACCCCCGGCCGACCCCCATTCCTCCCTCTCCCGTCTCACTCACCCACTCGCCCTTTGCTAAACTCTGCTCTCGTCATTCTCGGGTCGTCCTGCCCGCCCGCTTCCCACCTCCCCTCCCCCGCCCTTGGCCCCCCGCTACCCACCCCCTCCCCTTCCTCCAGAACATTCTCAACCACATCCACCACCACCTTGCCCTTTGGATCTGCTTGTCCGTTACCCCCTCCTCCCCTATCAGCCCTCCTCTCCGCGCTTGCCGGCCCCCCCGACTCGCTCACTCGCCAACATGTTCACTCCCTTCATCAAGCAAGAGGGCTTCAACCCAGACTCCCCTTCCAACAACTCACCTAACAACCCTCCTTCACCCGGCCCATTTGACCCCTCCAACTTCTTCGGCGGTACAATGTTCCCAGACGCCTTCAGGAACAAGTTCCAGGACAACCCCGGCGCAATCGACTTTGACGAGACACTCGCTGGATTGATCACCGATCCCAACGCGGGCCAGCCCTCCGAGGTCTCCCATCCTTTCGAATCAGGCTCCCACGACAGCACTCACTCGTACGAACCTCCACCCATGGACCTTCGCTTCCCTAGCCAGCAGGATATCCATGCAGCCCCTTCATCGTTCGAGGCCGTCGCTCGCTCCTACGGCGACACCTTTGTGTCCAGGCAGCATCTGCCGGCCATGGACACGACGTCCATCCACAACGGCGAGGTCTACTACGACCCTTCATCGAACGATTACCTCTCATCGTCCACTGGTATCAGCATGTCCCGTCTGCTCACCAACAACCTTCAGCTCAACTCGGCCGCCCCTCGTCCGGATACTCCAGGTTCCTCCATAGCGTCGCCTGTGGATGCTAGCTTTTCGGCGATAAAGAAGAACTCTCCTCCCTCGCCGTCCCGGTCCCGATCCCGTTCGCGTTTGTCCAAGGCAGCTATCACCGGTTCGCGCTCCCGGACCAGTCGAAAGCGAGACTCGATCACGTCACCTCCGTCCCCGCCATTGATAACCCCTCCGTCCTCGGTCGGCTCGCGTCCTCAGGCCATCGTCATTCCCAACTCGGCCGCCGCAATCGGGATCGCTCATCCGTCGTCTCCACTGGGCCTCAATCTTCCCGGTCACCCAGCGACTGCGCCGAGTGGCTGGTTCATGCCGACCCAAGACAACGGTTATACCCTGCCACAACATCCGCAATCGTTCAGTCACCATTTCGGTACTAGCCTGCCCAATGGTCAGAATATGGCCTTGAGCAATACGTCCACGAACGTTACAGAGGTGGCACACAAGCAGTACGCCAGCTTCCCGTCCTTGTCCCCCTTCGTAATTTCACTGACGACAGGGTCAGGGCACAGATTCTCAGCGAAAAGAGACGCCGCCGACGAGAATCCCACAACGCAGTTGAAAGGAGACGTCGGGATAACATCAACGAGAAAATCACCGAACTTGCGACGCTTCTCCCAGAGGGCATGTTGGATCCGGGGTCTAAGGAAGGCGAAGCTGCAAAGGTCGAAAACATGTTCCCTATTGGTAACGGCATGAGTACTGGTATTATCTTGGCGGATGAAGACGGTAAGGAGTCACCCGCCGTCAAAGCCAACAAAGGCATCATTCTGCGCAAGAGCGTCGACTACATTAGGTAACGCCCTAGCTGCTCCAAGGATTACAGCTCGCTTACCGCAGAGTACAGACATCTTCAGCAACTGGTGCAAGCTCAGGCTCAGCGAAACCGTGACCTCGAGGACGAACTGAAGAAGTATCGGCCTCCGGGTGAAGGCATGGACACATCGGACGACCCCATGGCTGGTCTGCTCCTTGCAAGCGGGCTGGGCATGGAACACATGAAGATGCTCTCTGGTGAGATCGGCTCCGTGAACTTGCGCTTGTCCCCGTTGCCTGGGTCGCCGAATAACATGGACACTACGTCGCTCACTGAGGGTCGCAACAATGACACTTCGCCCTCCGACCGGTCTGGAGGGATAGAAGAGGACGACGACGAAGGAAGCGGATCGAGGGGCAGAGAACGGGAGCGAGGAGCAGGGCGCTTCGGTTTGCAAAACCTGCAGCATCTACAGAGTATGGATGCCGACGAGAGTGCTCTCAGCGACGGAGAGGGTGCTGCCATGGAAGACTGACTGCGATCAATCAGGCGAATAGTGTCGACCGACTAATCTCTGGGTTATCTGTTTCTTTCTAATTCTTATTTGTTCTTTGCTGTCATGTAATCGTACGCAACGAGATTTGGAGATGACTTACGAATAATGAGAATCGCTGCCTTCCCACGTTTGCGCGTCGGGAAGCTTCGCCAGGATGTCGCGCGCCTTCGTTGTTGTCGACCACATTGGAGGCGCTGTCGTCTTGCGAGATGATCCTGGAAACTTTGACCCTTGTCTATCAAACTGTCACTCAACCCTTGCCGCTGATCGCTATCCCCCCGCTAGACATCGTCGGCGCTCTTCGTCTCAGTGTTGCCCTGCGGCAGATTCGAGCCATTCTCGCTGGAACGTCTGCCAACAAAGGTAGACCCATCGAGAACGAGTTGGCGCGTAACATATGGACCAACTGGACCGTAGTGTGGGGAGGAGAAACGATACTCTGTGAGTAGATGCGTTTATATTGCCCGGGCTGTGGTTCAAGCGCCCGCGACTTGACATCGACGTCTTATGATCTGCCTTGTGGCCATGTCAGGTGCTCTGCTTGCGCAGACGCCGTCCTTCCTCCTGTCGCCCACTTATCCACTCCTGTTCCTTTTGGGCGAGGTGCTCGTGTACTGGTGCCCTCCTCCGCCAGCGCCAAGTCTGCCCACGGAACTCCCGCTTTCGGTTCTTGATGCATTCACTCGCGTTGGCCTCCTGACCTCGCTCGCGTTGGGCCCGGTCACGGCTCATCCAGTGCCGGAGGTGGCTCAGTCACCGATTGCTCTGGTTCTCGCGTCTACGCTTCTAGCCAATGGAGGATTCTTCCTGGTATGGGCCAGCGTGTTTGAAGCGCATATTCATTAACTAATGACCGAGTGCTGTAGGTCAGCAGCGCTTCTATGCTCTCTTCACAGGGTTGGAAACCGGCGACGCCCAACGAGTTGAAGGCGTGGGGCTGGACAGCTGTCGATGTCTGGTCCGCTGGTCTTGTGACCAGCACTTTTGCTATCATGACTAGGGTGCAGCCATGGTGGAGCGGTGTCCACGATCTTCTGTTTCGCTTCTACAGTTGGCTAGTTTTCGACAGCACAGTTGCGTCCGATCCTCCGAAGCTGAATACGGACGAGGCACGATCGATTTGCCTCGTTATTCTCATGGTCCTCTTCGCTGCCAGAGCAGTGTGGAACCATGGTTCTCCCTGTGCGTGAAGCCTTCCTTCTTCATGCTCGCAGTGAACGACGGGGACTAACAGCCGGCGCTAGTCATCAAAACCCTCGGCGCGTCCTGAGTAACGGTTTACTATCCACGAGGCCCGCCGCATATAACACGTATTGTATACCCCACATTGTGCAAGGGCTCAGAGGACGTGTCCCATGTTCCCGGCGCCGATCCTCAGACTTCCCTGCCCTCGCCTCCCTCCTCCTCCTCCCTCCCTCTTCTCCCTGCCTTTCCTCATCCTCCACCTCGGCCCCAGCCTCCTCCTCCTGATGGCCGATCAACATGGACCCTGATCAACCCCTGCTCCTCACCTCGCGCTATCGCTGTCGTCCTTCCTTAGCAAAGGCAGGGTTGCACCCGGTCGAACGCAGCGTCATGCTCAACATGGGGGCAGCTCTCAACAGACCCAGCATTACGCATATGAAGCCCAGCGCACATAAGACATAACTCCGAGTCTACATGTAAGTCAGTTATATGACAGGTCTTGAAGTGTATGGTCCTGGTCAATGGTGTATCAGGGTGTGTATGGAGGAGTGATCCACTATTTGGCCCACTATTAGGGATGACTGAGGTCAGAAGCTTGTAAATCCAATAACTCAACCATTTCTTCATCAAATTGGGTCACAGGTGCATCAGTGCATGAGTGGAGGGCTGATCTATATATATATTAGGAGAGTATGAGGATTGTCCAAGGTCAAAAACTTAAAGTTGGATATCTCCACTGTCTGTTTATTGACCCAAGTCAACACCATACCAGTGTATATATGAAGGATTGATCTACCTTCTGATGCAGTGTTAGACTTTTTGGAGGGGAAAAACAGGAAACTTACATATCTGCACTGTCTGCTTATAAACACATGTTGTACGCATGAGAGCTTCTTTATGATGCACTGATGTACAGTCTGACACAGTATGAGAATTTTGTGGAGGCAAAACACAGAAAATGGAAATATCTCTACAAACTACTTATAAACAGATGTTGGAGCCTTATTCAAGCTTCTTCCTGGAGGTGTACTCAACCTGCTGGCAACATTTGGGAATTATTGGAGGCAAAAGCCAGAAAAGTGAGATATCCGGACTACCTACTTATAAATGTGGGCTGAGGCTCTATGAAACCTTCTTTATGAAGGTGTGCTCTACCTGCTGGCATTTTTTGGGGATTTTTTGAGCTGAAAAACAGAAAAGGGACATCTCTCTGCAACTAGGGATGCAGTGGTCCGGTTCTGGTTTGGTTCAGTTCAGAACCAGTGGGGTCTTTTGCTGAGATGCAGTTCTGGTCTGGTCCCGGTTCAGTTCAGTTCAGAACCGGTTCTATTGTATGCACACATCAATATCTACTTGGAGAGAATGATATCCAACTCCGGCAGTTCCTGTTGCCATGTCTCTGCAGCCATTTTGTGTACTCGTGCTGCATGCTGAGCAGCCTGCTCTTCGACCATCAAACCAGCCAAGTGCTCCTTTCGATAACCAGCCTTCAGAAACTGCAGTGCCTCAAAGCAGGTAGGTGATAGATGGTTGCAGTTCCTTGTATTTGTATTGGATGCACTGCTCCACACCCGCTCCACAGTGGTTGCTGATCCTTGAATTGCCATGTAATCCATGGCCATACGAGCCAGGCCGGGTATTCTGCACTGTGGGCAAGCCAGTATGCCAGAACATCGGGCCCACCAGCTTTTGGATGCCGGGTTGGTACTTCTTGCAAGTAGCACATGTATTCAGGTGGGGATGTGGTCACATCAGAAAGACCCCATAGGTCATCATCTTCGTCTGAAGGTGCAGATTGTGCTTCAGAGTGTGCTACTTGATAGTGATGCTTGAAGGTTGCGATGAATGCATTCTGGGCTTGCTGTGCCAGTGTATATCGAGCATTGGTTGGGGATTTGTCCGTCCACCACTTTTCCAGGTACTTCATCTTAACATATGGCGTTAAAATCATGGCAATCACATATGCATCAGACTTCTCCATCTTCAGGTAGTACTCACCCATCTTCTTGATACCTGCTTCAAGGACATCCAGCATTGAGGAATCTGTCGCATACTTGCCCTTCTGAAGTTTCTCCCAAGTAGACATTGGAGATTCAAGTGCAGGTATAGCCATATAGAGGGTTGGATGGCTGTCAGCAGAAAGCCGCTGTTGGCCCTTATGTGTGAATTCAAGGATGTCGGCAATACTCTGGATCTGATTCCAGCCAGCCGGTGTGATGCAAAAGCGGGCCAACTTGTCTTCATGCTCCGGGTCAAGTAGCACAGCAGAGAGGGATGAGCATAGCTCAAGGGCTCTTGTGAGCATTGCATATGTGCTTGACCAGCATGTGCACACATCAAGGATAAGCTCAAGTGCTCCAATGAGCTCACCCGCTGCATTCATTTGAAGCTTGCATCGAAGGCCTTGTGCAGCTTGGTGTAAGGTTCCCTTACTCACATTGTACACTTTCCATCTATCCTTACCTTTCCATTCTGCTATCTGCTCCGGGATCATAGTCATGTGACCCGGGCAGGGACTTTGCTGCGCCTCCTTTGCATCTGCTTCCACATCCCTCCTTTTCCGTCTATCCCTATCTCGAGTGCTGTATCTAGACGTCTCGAAATACAGAACAGTCTTAACAGTACTCAGGGCGATGCCTATCGGCTTGGATCACTATCAGTGAGGACCTTCTCCGAGGTCCTTCCACTTTTTACTGTTATCTCTGCTCTGGCAATCGTCTCTTGCTGCACCAACTACTCGCAAACACAAGTCTCGATAAGCCAACACTCCGACTATCACTCTGGATCTGTCACTGCTCTTCAACCTGACATCCACCCCACTCGCCACCTCCACCCCACGGTCTCGGTCCCCTGCTCAGGACAGCAGTCCTGACCCTCTTGACCTTCTCCAATACCGTTCACGTTCACCCTCACCCAAATCCGACCCTCCTTTATCGCCAACCCTATCAAGCAGCAGTTCAGATATGGGTTCCGACAGTGTGCCTCTGCTTGAGAGCAGGGAGCCTGAGGATGTGAAGGAGTGGCTGGGGGTTATGGAGCTGTGGCTGGAGGCGAAGGAAGTTGAGGCTGGGAAGAGGGTACTCAAGGCACAAGCAGGCATCCGTGAGCCGGAGCTTGTTGCCTGGTACAGACTCGACAAAGCCACCTACCAGGCAATGTCCTTCACTGCCTGGTCTAAGGAGCTTATCGACTATGTCACCCCTACCGACTATCTTGACAACCTGCTGGATGATCTCCGCACTCGCAAGCAATCCAGTAACCAGGACATCGACACCTATCTCCGCGAGCTCCGCTCCGACAATAATCGCCTCGACTCTGTTAACAGGCTCACAGAGGAGCAGCTCTGCACCATCATCAAGTCCGGAGTAAAGGATGATCTTCGGGCTCGCCTGCGCCTGGATCCTACCTTGCGAGCTACCCAGACCTTGAGGGACCTGGCCTCTGGGCTTGCCAAACTCGAGGAGGTCCTCAATCTCGACAATGAACGCATCAAGGCTGCCACCTCTCATCATTACAAGAGAGAGCAGAAGCGTACTCTGGTCTCTACTCCGACCAACAACAATGCTCGCCCTACAGCCAATGCCTCGCGAGTTACCACCCCCTCCAGCAGCAGTAATGCAGCCTTTGCTCCGAAGCTTACTGATCTGGAACGCAAATATCTCGCAACCTTCAATGGATGCAACAAGTGCCGGAAGATCAAGACTGGAGGCACCCATCCCAGCTGCAACTTTGCGACAGTTGAGGAAGCCAAGGAGGTTACTCGACGTGCTGCAGAATGGGATGCCCGTGGTCAACCCCAACCTGCCCGCAAATCCAGTGATGTCAAGGTCAAAGTTGAGGCCCGCACCCATGCTTCGCAAAAGACCAAGGCCACCAAGGCAACATCCAAGAAAGCCAAGAAGGTTGCCTCATCCTCCAGCAACTCCGAAGAATCTGGCTCTGATGTCAGCTCCGATGAGTATGCATCTGCTGAAGATGATGTGTATGTCAACACAGATGTGGCTACTATCACAGTACCCTTCCGTGTTTCCCACCACTCCGAAGATGCCCTCATTGACTCTGGTTGTTCTGCTCTGCTTCTCTCAGATCATCTGGCAACTAAACTTGGTCTGCCACGTCATTCCCTTCCGCAATCTCAACCTGTGGAGCAGGCACTTCGCGATGAGAAGGGGAAGAGGCATAAGCTGAGGGAATACGTCGAACTGGCTCTCTATCATTCCAAATCCAAATTCCAAACTCGCAAATTGCGCTTCAAAGTGGCCCCCTTAGACGGACGTCACCTTATCCTTGGTACACCTTTCCTGAAAGAATACAACATTGTTCTCGAGTTTGCACCTCCGGCTGTCATCCTCAAAAAGTCAGGCTATGACCTATTGTCCGGCACTATCCGACCTCCCAGCTCTGGACAGCCAGGAGAGGCCATGGCTGCGCTCCCCTTCAATATTGTGTGTGCAGTTGTACAACAAGTT
The DNA here is from genome assembly GCA_001630345.1 of Calocera viscosa TUFC12733. Lineage (NCBI taxonomy): Eukaryota > Fungi > Basidiomycota > Dacrymycetes > Dacrymycetales > Dacrymycetaceae > Calocera > Calocera viscosa. The sequence goes on from KV417315.1 coordinate 197,494, forward strand.
GAAGATCTCGGAGAACTCCAAGATCTCCGCCAGGAGGCTGCAAATCTCATACAGGAATACTCGGACCGTTTCCCTGCCGATATTCCGGACCTGGGTCCAATACCACCTTCCCTCCCTCGCGAAGAGCTGGACACCGCACACATTCAATTGCAAGACCCAACAAAGAAAATCCGCCC